>VYZS01089064.1:25086-50071 GCA_013400695.1 Neodrepanis coruscans | reverse complement strand
CTACTAATTGCATAAATAATCTTTTTCAATAGAGAATGCCTTCTCAATTTACTATGGAAGCTGCTCATATCTGTGTTTTTTGTGTACCATAACTTCTTCTCTACGTGGTTTCTGATCTAAGATTTTGACATCAGTCCTAATTAAGCTGCAAAATAGGTGGCTAAACGAAGGCGACATTTTTTCTGGATCTGCCTCAAAAAGCAGCATGCAAGTTGAAATTTCATTTTTAAATTCAATTTCTCCCTTTTGGAACAAATTCACTAAAGTCAAAGTATCACTTTTTATAGCCTCAGTAACTCTTTCTGGATTTTCAAAGTCAATTCAGCTCTAACCTGAAGTAATTATGGCACATGGTATAAACCTCCAGCACTATAAACTCAGCATGGACTGCTGTATCACCATCTTGGAAGCGTATCAATCTCCTTTTACTCTAATTTGTTACACACATTGTTTCCTTGGTGGCTTTTTCTTACCCTCACATTCGTCTATTAAAAGAAATGAGAATGGGGCCTGTTCCCAGTTCATAAAAAGGTAGGCCATTTTCAGAACCATGTAACTTAGAATTAAAGTGGCTTTAGAATAAAAATGGGTATATTGTACATTTTTCTCCACATTATCCCTTTTGTTGGAAAGCAGTGCATCATTAAGGCTATTAGTAGATGAGAGTATGTCTACTGCTAGCAATCAATTATTGTAGCTGTACTTACTAAATTCAACGTATTTGTGAGTGTGTAGAACTCATACGTAATAGACAAGTCTTTTTTGGAAAAGGCATCTCTAAGAGGTAGGCGAGGAAACGTTGGATGCGTTCTTTGTAAGGTTTGGCAGATAATGAAAGAAGAAACCACTTGCAGTGCCTCATACAAGAACATTTCCTTGATGTTTATAGGATTTACAGAGAAATTTGGTTTAATTCTTTTTTCTTATTTTTTGCAAATGTGTGCTTATCCCAGTTTTGCCCAGGCTTGAATATGAAATGCCAAACTACCACAAGAAAGCCTAGGCATCACAATATTTTTCCAGCTCAAGCAGGAATTGAAAGTCTCATGAGACAGCTTACAGAATTCTAGCTCAAACTTGTAGAGCCAAGATGTTTACATAACTTATATAAGGTGGGGTTATATATATATTAGGTGGTTCACTGCAATAATAGCCAGATTTTCAGAGTTGCTCAGTATATGCAACATTTGGGCTTCAGACCCTTACAGAATGGTGAAAAACTCCTAGGTTTTATATAACTATGAGAAGGGGGAGATGACTTTTTATTACCCTTTTACATCATTCAAACAATTCTTTATTTAGACCATAAGTGTCACTGCATATCATGATTACTATGACTTAACATTTCTAGGTGGTAGCAATTCAAGGCTTCCAAACAGCTCACAATAGGTAGCTTCAGAGAGTACTGAAGTATTCATATCAGAGTGTTTGAGTAACTAATATGACATCTGCAGATGTGATGCAGGAATAAAAACCTGCCCTTCACCTTTATAAGGAATGATAGAATTTTGGTTCCACTAGTTTATAACCTGTATCACTGACAGAAAATGAAGGAGATGTTGATGGGTGCTCCTAAAAGTTCCTCTGCTCTTAAACATGTATGGCTTATTGTATTTTCTAATTCAGACTGTTCTGAACATGAGAAACAGCTTTGTAAAGCTCAGTAGCTTCAAAGAAAAGGATATCAATGCTAAAGAGCTCCACACTGAAGTGTCTTGGATGACAGATTAAAAAAAAAAGGATAATTTTGCCAGGGTCACTGTCCACAGGGAGATAGGTGTGATAAGCATGTTGTTTACACTTTGCTCTTGCATGAAAGGTCATTAAAAAACATTCACTGACTGTGGCTCACACACTCCAGGAGCAGCAGTATGTGTTCCAGTCTTAAAATATTGCAAGATGGAACAAACTTAAGGATTGACTGCTGCATATTCTGGGGTGCTTCATGAAACTTCAAAAGATATGTGTCCAAGATATGTCTTGGAAAACCAAAAGAAAACAGTCAATGAGCTTATGGGACACATTTTTTTTAAGAAAAGTCAATTACTATTGTTTTCTAAAATACTTGCTGACCACAAACCAATGTGATTTTTCATTACTAGTGGGTTAAGTTACCTCTAAGAGCTTATTCCTTCCCATGCTAAAATGCAGCAGAGTGCAAGAGGCATTTCTGAGACTGATTTTACCACCACAGCACTAGTATGTTTTAAAAAGAGGCAAAGTGCACTTTATGAGGAAATGAGAGAAGGCCCCAAATGCCTTTTAATTTATTTTTATAATAAATATCATTAAACAGAATTTTGATGCCATATATTTTTTTTATATGTAATGCTTATAATGTAGAAAAGAGCCGTTTCATGAAAGATTGAAATAAGCAGTTGCTAACAATGAAGTCACTATTTTATTGAAATCTGATGAACTTTTCTGGATAATTTGGGATTTTTTAAAAACACTTTTTAAGGCTTAAAAGAAAAAGTGGAATCTTAGTTTTGGCAGAAATGAAAAATTATTTCTATGGTAGCTTCATTTGGACATGAAAAACCTGTTTTAGACTATTCATGGCTCTACCTCTCACAAACTATTTATTATGTACTATAAATTACATATAACATGGAACATAAAAATGAAATAGAATTGTTCTGGAACCATAGATACAGATTGAGAGTTAATTAAATGAATGCGTGGGGAAAAATCTGTGTGAGATACAGGACTAGGGGTTCCCTGCTGTACCTATTTAATGAAGTCTCATCCATCTGATGGCTCCTGGACCCACTCTTCAACACTTCCACAAAAATGTCACATTCTTTATGGGGGAAAAGCGTGGAATGTGCCTTACCCACATCAGTACACCATTTTACAATTCCAATCCAATTAATTAAGCCTCTATTCTTCATGCATGAGTGGCCGTCTCTCAGTTACACACCCAAGGCAAAGCTCTAAGGGGGCCAGGCAGCCAAAAAAGAAGGTACATTCTCAGCTCTCATTTGCTTAAATACATATTTTTTGTAAAAACAAAATGTTTAAAATTGCTTGAAATAAAAGTCTGCATATTTCTTCAGGGCCAGAACATCAATAACTTATGTTTCAGGAAAATTAGCTTTTATTATTTTTATTTTTAATGCAGAGTCATAATTAAAGCAGGGAGGAGAGAACAGCCTCCTCTGTGAATGAGAAAATTAGACTCAGTGTAGTGAGATGGGAGGGTAGAAGGAGACTTCTGATGCGTGATTAAATGAAGAGGCAGTATGGTGGGGGCAGATGAGACACAGCACAGTGGGAGTACAGAAAGCATGGTGAAAGAAATAAACAGAAGACAAGATGTTAAGATATCATAACCTGACTGCGCTCCTGAAGAGTTAAAAATTAACTGATCATCTGTCAGGAAACCACATAAGAGGGGGGTGATGCAATTCCAGTCCCACCTCCCTGGGTGGGAATGTTGCTCTTCTGTGATTATGGGAGAAGCGTAACTATTTTCTTCTTATTGCACAGCATTGCGCCATTATTTTTAGCACTTGATTTCTAAGTATGTTTCCTATAGATCATGTGTCTTTTCAGTGTTAGGAACAACCGTGCTATTTTTTCTGTAATTAAATGGAGTCTTTTCATTTATGCACTTGTTATTTATACCTATCGAATCTCAGTCAATTCTCGGTATTGTCTGGGCACCTCAGATCCAGCTCAGGGAAGCGGTTCTCTCTTGTACTGCAACCTCACCGCAGAATAAGTTCACATTGTAAATAGCACATGTATAAAAAGCTATGCCTGCTGCCTCAGAAGGACCCGGATGTCAATGTGAGGTCACAGACAGGGATGACCTCTTCCAAAATTAGCCATAGTAGTATAAAATGCTGCAGCTCCCTCTTGTTAGTGCCCACCAAATGGTATTACTCTCTATGGGAAGAATCATGTTAGTGCCGCCCAAAGGCAGTGCCTGTCACTGTAAATAGTCAATCATTTTAGTGAAAAACCCCATTGTGACCAGTCTTGGCTTGTTAAAGGGCTCTGAGGTGGGGTTGGAAGTGGCAGACATTGCTGGTACTGTAGCATTAGCTCTCCCCTCCTTTCCCTGGTGGTGGTTTCTGTGCCAGGATGTACAAAATACCAGTGCAAGTATGTCCTTGACAGATGCTATTAGGCCTAGAGATTGTTTCACCTGCTGCAGTTACACCTTGGAACTTTTTTACGCTTTTCTACAGAAGTGGGATTTCCCAAATGAAATTATATTTTGTGACTGGATTGCAAGTTTGAGGCATTTCACCTATTTACATATCCTTTCAATCTGTCATCATTGTTGCTAGAAGGGGAAAATCTGAAACAGAGAGGGAAAGCTGACAAGTCCTAAAATTAAAAAGTTATTGATTAAGCCATTTGACTTGTTCTTTCTTTCCAGTATTATACTCCAGGAAAAAAATGTTTAATTTATTTTGGATAAAGAGATTCAATTTGTGATAATGCCATGAAAATGTAATATCCTTACAAACTCAGATCTCTCATAGGAAAATGTTAACGAGTGTTTTCTATTACACTAAATACACTGTGCAAAAGAGCTGATTGAATATTGCCCAAACAATGTTTTTGAACTTTTGTCAAGATTGTGTTTGGTTCAAGAAAATTCATACCCCTTTGTATTATTTGCCAACAGTTACCTGAACAGTTTTTGTTTAGGTGAAGGTTGGTTTGTTCCCTAAGTACTGTCAATTCATTCAAAACCAGAGAACAGATATAGTAACAAGTGATTAAATGACCAACCACAATTTTCATTGCTAATAATAAATATTTAACTTTGAAAGCAGCCTTTAAGATTGAAATTGTTCATTAAAAGTGTAATCATACTTGATATTATGCAAAGCCTAGTTTAAGTATTATTCATCTGCAGAAAAAGTCTCAATGCCTGATTGTCAAATGCAAATATATTGCCAGAACTATGACTTGGACCACAAATATTTGTTAAAAGGAAAAAAACCCCTTCAATCAACTATCACAATTTCTTCCCTGCAATTAATTAAACACTGTGTATTGTTTAAGATAATTTTTTCTCACTCCAAAGTGTTTTTTTTCAAAATGCAAGGAACTATAAAGACCTATATATTTATCTTTATTTTGATGAAATGGCAGTGTTATAGTCATAATCAGAGTACTCAATCAGAACTGGGCTTCCTTTGCACATAGTGCTAGTAAAAGACATTCATTTCACAAAATACTGAACCTAAAGTTATTTCAACAAAATAAATGCCTTTCAAATTGTGAGAACATAGCTCATCACCTCTTCCCTACATGATATAGTACAGTTCACCAGCAAGTGCTGTGTTCTCTATTACAATTTAATGTCTTATAATTTCATAATTAGGTATAGAAGCTTCATTAATTTGGATTAGAGGAATTGCTCTTGGTTTTTTTATAAGTCTTATAACGTTTTCCAAAAATATTTTTGCTTTATTTTTTTAAAAGAAATTTCAAGTACTGGGGGAAAAAATTCTAAAATGTGATATGAGTGTTAACTATACAGTAAGTTATACCTGAGTCTGGAAAGAGCCCGTGTCCTGTTTGGACGCTATGGGGCATTATCAAGTGACGAGACATCAAATAGAGAAACGACAACCAAAAGATTTTATTTAACAAATAGTAAACTTGACAATAATATGTGAAAGAAACCAAACTATTCTCCTCTGGGCTGGCTGCTGGGCTGGTGGAGCAAGGGAAGGAAGGGAGGCTGGCCCGTGAATGCTGCTGGTCCCACTCCTGAGCCACTGAAAAATAGAGTGAGAGGAAACCCTGGGGGACCCCAAGGGGAAGAGATACCACTGCCGGAAGCTGTGTGGTCCTCAGCACTGCACTGCCTCTGCTGTCGATCCAGCCACGCTGATGCCCGAGAGAGAAAAGCCAAGAGGGCAAGGGAGCTGAGCCCAGATGGAGCTGGGACAAAAGCCGGGCCACAAAGGAGGGAGGACTTTACAGGGTGTCCATTCTCATGTTTTCTTAGGGCACCCTTCCAGGGCAGGCTGTCTCTTCATTGGTCGATGGCGCTGGGCACCGCCCCCTCCCCGAGATTTCACCACAAAGCAACATGGCAGCATTCCCACCAAAATGCCTCATGGCTGCAGTTCACCAGGAGGAGGGGCTGCCACTCTGCACTGCTCCACTACCCGTGCTGCCAGTGTGGGGCACCTGCTGCCACTGCAGGGGCCTGGAGGGCCCCTGGGACTCCGCCACAGGCAGCCAAAGCCAAGCCCGCCACCAGAGCTGCAAAAAACTGGCCGCTGGCAGCAGCCAACCCAGTGTCTGCAGCAGTGGCCAGGTCCACATGGCACTGCTGGGGCGGCACCAGCACAGAGCCACCCATGGCCACCACTCCATGCTGCTCTGCCGGCCATGCTGCCAGCATGGGGGAAGCCTGCTCCTGGGGGCCGGTGCACACACGGATAGGGACCAGCGGGAGCTGCCACGCGCCCCAGTGCCACTCCGCCACCTCTGGCACTCTGGGGCCGGGAGTGGCTGCTCGGTAGCCGCCGCCGCCCCTCTGTTGCTGCTCCATGCCTGGTGCGGGGAAAACTGCACTGCTGGGGCCAGCGGGGGCTGCCATGTATGCGGGCAGGGACTGGCAAGTGCTGCTACGTGCCCCAGTGCCACCCCGCTACTGCCCAGGGCTGAGAGTGGCCGCTCAGCAACTGCCACCAGCCTGTCCCTGGACAAGCCAGGAGCTGTAGGGAGTGGCTGCTTGGCAGCTGCCACTGCAGTCCCCATCCAGCAACAGCATGGGCTGCAGTGGCAGCAGGGATTGGGCGTGGCCGTGCCCATGGCCACTGCGGCTCGGGCAGGGGCAGCTCCATCTCCGCCCGGCGTGCTCCGTGGAATCACGGGCCGATCTGGGTCAACCCCACGCACAGCCCCAGAGCGGGCCACAAGGTGCTGGGATTTGTCCGCTTACGTAGGAAACACAAGAAAAAAACGGTCCAAAGCACCCCCCCTCTTCCACATGGAGAAGGGAAAGAGAAAAAGCATTTTAAAATGAAAATATTTTCCCACCCCTCAACAGCCTGAAACAGTAATATTGAAAAGTAGAATTTGCAAAATTTCTTGTAACATCTAAGATTAGTTCAGATACCCCATAATAATCTGGAAAATTTACATCACAGCTTTTGTACTTGTTTTATTACTGCTAAAACTGATTAGAAAAAAAAAGGGACAGTAAAATATAAGTGGTCTCACACAAGGTGGCTTTAATAATAAAGTCACTGATTTCAATTAGCAGGCTTACCCCAAGTTCTAGGTTTTAGCCATGGAGCTCCTCTCCACATACACCAGGTACGGGACTTCACTCCCGCTTGCCCAGCAAATGACATTTTGATGCTGATCTGACTGAACAGCCAGGAGCTGTCACAAAATGAAAGTGGGCAAGGCCAAGAGAAAGCAACCAGTATATGTAATCCCATTCCGCTCTGCAGCCCAAGCAGCCTCCTTGGGGAAGGATGGCCACTCTCCTGTTACTTTGCAGGGAGAACACATTTCTCTCACATTCTGCTCTAGAAAGTGAAAGAAAATATTTTCTATGTCAGAACTTCATTCTCAAGAGCAACAGATCTGGACAAACCCAACCCTAAAACTAAATGAAAGTTCTGGATTCAAATAGTAATTTAGGGTGAAGTTGCAGCTAGAGACCATATAAATGTTACGATACTTGCCCATGCACTCAACTAAAATTTTAACTCTAAATATAAACACCTTTGAAGTCTGAGACAGTTCAGCTTTTTATTTTTTCCTGTGTCTTTCCAGTGAAACCAACACCAGTTTTAAGTTTCTCATAACTTTTAGATTTGGTTATAAACATTTTCTCTATTTTCCTTGTGCATTATTTCATTTTCTGTGAACTTAGTAATGAATTATTGGGGGGTTTTGTAGCTGTGTTGGAGGTTTCTTGTAAGGCTTTTTGGCTGTGTTTGTTTTTAGAGCCCGTAAATCTTACTGTATTTTATAAGACAACAGATTACTCAGACTAAGATATTTTGTAATATGTTAAACTGTGTTGGTGTTTTGTTTTATTTCTTAAAGAGCTGTCATAAAAGCTGTAGCTGTTTAATGATAATAATTAAGAAGCATAGTACTCATCCGATCAAACTGGTAGTTTCTTATACCTTCTTTGTTACTCATAGCCTCCTAATATTGTCAGGATTGATGTCATCATTTATTCACTTTAAAAGACATTATTACTTGGAAAGTAGTTGATGGAGAGTTGGGAGAGTGGGAATGGGAAGCCAAATTTATTATAGCAATTTTGGTTTTTATAAAAAAAAAGAATTTTCCATGAATCAGTGTTACCTAGTATAGTATATTTCTTTACGCTAGTAGTTTTCTCTTTGTTGACTTGTCCTTCGTTCATTCTCCCTCCCCACTGTAGCAGATTACTGTAAATTTTGGCATAGAAGGGTATTTGCATCATTTTCTTAGAAGTCACGTGCTTTGGATTTCCTCTTGTTTATGATATATTAAAATGTATTCCAGATGTTTTTAATTATAAAAAGTTTTCAGGAAAGCAAAGTAATCCGTAATAAAATTTCCTCTACATTTTTTAAAATAGCCAATAAATTAGTGTACTGTAGCTTATCAAACTGCCACATAATTCTACATTTGACCCCAGTTGTAGTAAGGTCTGGCATTTCCTTAAGACAGTTAGTTTGGTCAGAGGCAAAGCAGGCTTCCCCAGGCATACTTTCAGTTCCTTGTCCAAGGGAGAGTGTTCCCTTGCTGGGGCCAAGCCAGCTGTGCAAGTGTTCATTGGTGCGAGTGGCTGTGACTTCCTACACAAACACAACCACCTCTGCTGCACCAGCTTGGAAGAAGCAGATGTGTTACATGGGGTATGTCAAAGTTTGGATTCAGGACAGAGAGAAAGAGAAAATATTTTAGATGCTGGTATGTGATGCTGATGCTGTGCTGCGTGAGATTTTCATTTATAAATTTTGGTTAGGTGCCCAGATTACTGTGGTAAAATCTGGAAGAAAACAAAATAAAAATAAGATTGGTTCAATTTTCAAGGACATATATGTGGGCAGGGAGAAGGTTTTAGTTATAAAACGGATTTTAAAATAGTCAAAGACATAGACAAGTGACAATGGCTCTGAATCCTTGACAATCTTTCCAGAATCTACCCCTTGTATTCATTCATCTGTTCATCCTAATGGCACACCTTATGAAGATACCTACTCTAAGCTTGTATTCATATGAGTTAAGGTAGATAGGGGAATGAGAAATAGAGAACAACTTTTTTTTTTTCAAGCTCTGTGTGTGTGGTGCTTTTTTTTTTCTTCTCAGAAATAATCAAGATCTGAAAGAAAGGTATAGCTTCACAAATATGTAGGTGAAAGAGTTATCAGGCTATTGGTTCATGAGTTTAGTGGCCTGCCTGTAACTTTAAATTTGTCCTGCCAAAAGACCTCTCTCTGGGAAATAAGAACTTCAGCCCATGTCCTGAAAGACAGCAATAGAAAAGAGTAAGCACGTACTTTTGGTACTAACAGGTATGGGGATTCTGTAGCACTCTGAGATTAATTTGGGTCATTAGGTCTAGGAGTATGATCTAAGGAACTGTAAAAGTGGGAAAACATACCGCATCCTAGTGGACTAGATCCTCCTGCCTGTCAGAATCAGTTCTTTTCTAAAGGTGGGGGGGGAAGGAATCAAACAAAAAAGAGGATTGTGTAAGATTTGTTGTGGGTTTTTTTATTTCCCCAGAATGTTTAAACACAGCAGGACTTGTAATAAAAGCAAATTACTGTTAATGTAGCTATCCCACATTCTCAGGTGGCATAAATGTTGTTTGAAGGTGAAAGTAAGATCTGTTGGCTTGTACCATTCAAGATTCTTGCCTTTTCTCACTAATTTGCCTTGAGTACTATTTCATCAGCCAGATTTTCAAAGAACAGTAAACAACCATACAAAATACCAATCCTTTTTGCATTAAAAGAGTAAAAGCAAATATTTCACCTTGCTATTAAATTTATTTGTATTTATTACAAAAGCAACACAGCACAGAATTTGGACTCAATTTTAGCAGCGATGAGACAGAATGCTAAGAAACAGATGCAAGACAAATGTCCCTTTTATGCCTCTTAAAAACAGTAACTGAGCATAGTTTTGCTACCAAACTAGAAAATGATAATCAGTGAAAAGCAAAATGATTTTTTAGAGGCTAATGGAAGTAAACTACATGTGATTTAGAGCTCATCTGGGTAAGGATGGTGGCAGGACATGAGAAGGAAGGAGCAAACTGCAGACTTTAATACAGTGGCAGCCATGGCTGAGAACTTTGACCAAATTTTGAAAGGCATATAAAATGCTAATGCTCCCCTCCCCAAGAACTACCTTCCCCCCCCCCGAATTTCATGTTTTTACACGGACCCTATTCCTCTAAACACAGTTTCACAGACAGAGACAGGCAGTTGTGTTCCATCTATGAGTGTACAAACTTGTCTTTCCACAGACCACTGTGCTGGCTGCTGAAGGCATTGGTCCCAAGGTGTTTCACAGAGAAATCTGCAAAACTTTTGAGAGAAAAGCTGAGCTACAGCAAACAAAGAAGGTGTTGCTTTCTCTGGAGAAAGGATTTACAGTGTTTCCTGATATTTTTGATGAACTAAAACTGTTCAGGCTGCATTGTAAATGTCAGGAAAAAAGATGAGGGGAGGATGACACAGCTCTCAAAATGGTGGCTGTTACTGGCCAGCAGCCCTTGCAAGAGGTTACTGAGGGCAGTGAGAGAAGCAGGAGTGGTGCCAGTGTCCTGGTCTCTGGAAGTGTTACACTGGGTCTAAACCACCTGAGAATTGGCTTTGATTTTCAAATTTCATTTTCCCTTCACAGCTGAAAAAGGCAGCAGAGCAAAGGAGCAATGGGCCCAATATTTCTGGCAGCTGTGTTTGTGGGAGTGCAGTTACGTGTCTGCTTCTCAACCTGTCTATAGGAATAGGGCTGGGGAGGAACTTGTGGGATATTTGCTGTCTGGCTCATCCATCAGGGAATATTTATTTGTTCATTAATTTATTTTATGAACATTATACAGACTACACAGTGGATTTTCTCACTGATCAGTCTTTGTTCAGAGTTTACAAACCATGACTTGATGGCAGTTCAGCAGCATAGCTTGCCTCCTGCTCCTAGGTCTCATGGTGTGGGGCAAGGTACTAGAGGAAAGATTATAACAACAAGCCACAGTACTGTGACTTTGTAGAGGCAGTTATTCTACATTTTGGTTGGTTGAGTCTTTTCTTTATTTAAAAGTTTTAAAAGCATATAAACAGGACTTTAATATTCCCATTGCACTGGACTAGAAAAGCAATTGCATTAAGGGGACTATCCACACAAAATTAGAAAATAGAATGCTGGCATAGCTTTCTATATACATCAAATTTCTGTTAAATAAAAAAAGAAGCAAGGAAGCATACAATAGGTGGAAGCAGTCACCCAGGAGGACTTTAGGGACACTGAGTATACAAGGATGGAGTGAGAAAAGTCAAAGTCCTTGGGGAGTTGGACCTGGTAAAGGGTGGCAAAAACGGTTCCAGCAGATCCATTGGCAGCATGAAGAAGGTAAGGGAAAACGTAGGCCCACTGCCCCTGAGGCTATGAAGAATACAGAGCCCGGCTCTGGTCAGAAGCACCTAGGCAAGGAAACAAGTGGCAAAGGGTACAAACACGAATACAGAAAATTCCACATTTTTTGTGTTTAAGTAAAAGAGAAGATGTTTTTAATTGTAAGGGTGAACTAACACTGGAACAGATTGCCAAGAAAGTTTGTGGAGTCTCTGTCCTTGGAGATATTCAACACTGAACTAGGCACAGCCCTGAGCAACCTGTTCTTGCTCACTCTGCTTATAGCAGGGGTTTGGATTGGGCGGTCTCCAAAGGTACCTTCCAGCCTCAACTATTTTCTGATTCTGTGAAATTCTATAATTTGCAGTTTAAACAAATAGCTATGCTAACACTTTGGATTAACACTTAAATTAATTTTTCGGTAAATCAATTGAGTATTTCTTATCAAAACTCTATCAACTTAACAACCTAAGTGTTCCATAAAAGCTTTCAGTGAATCAGAGGCCAACAGAAACGTGTGCAGCTTTTCATTCCAATTAAATCAACCTGGGTTTTTTTTTTAGCAAATAAATAGTCTTTTCGGAAAGTGAAACTGGCTGGAAGCAAAAGCGAAACTTGTTTTATTGCTTTTCATTGTTCAAAGTGGGAGAAACAGCAATAGTAAATGGAGGCCATAGGTAATGTTAAGTAAATGGAATTAAAAATATTAATTTGTTTTCCATAGCAATGCCACTTCTAGTAATACAGTGAAGAAGTTAGAGAGTTTATTGTTACCCTTATTACTCTGACAAAGCCTTTTTGACTTTTTATATGAACTTTATGTAGCTCTTTCTCTTTTTATCACAGTTCTCTCGCCCAGCTCCACTACTACATGGTTGTAAATACCTGTGAGATGCAAGTTGCTATAATTTGTGACTGTAAGAGGTAGACAAGTGTAAACTATGCAAAGAAAGGGAATAATTTACTCTGGAATGAGAGCAGCCATGTGCTGTCATTGGCTCCAGGAGGAGGGATGCTCATTTGTGCCTGTGTTTGCCGAGAAAGGTGAAGGCTGAGTTAAAGCAGATCAGGCCTGCTTTATTTTACACACTCCTGTTAGCTGTTTTGCTGAAAATTTGACTTGACGCTGAAGTCCATTTCTGTTGTTGGGGTGCTGACTTGCACACATTTCTTTCGCCACTTGCACCCATGAACAGGCATGTGTTACTTTCCATCCTGCACAGTGATTGCAGCTGCAGCTGCTGACCATAAGCTACAGGTAGCTGACTGTAACTCCTGGGAAAGAGTTTACCTGTTTTGCCACAACTTCATTTGGTTGGGCTCATGTACTTATGCATTGTGCAGCTTTAGTAGTTGATAGAAGTAGGTAAAACAGAACTCTTGAATAATTGTGCAGGGTGCCAAAGAATACTTTTTCCCAGTTGGGCCCCTCACTGTATGTACAGTATTATTACTGTCACTATATTGTACTATATAAAAGAATGATTTGTTTTTAGTTATTTATCCACTCTACCATTACTATATGACCAATCTCCATTACTAGATCTTCTTCAAACATTTACAATGGTAATATTTGCAGCTTTGTATTCCAAAACATTATCTGCTTTTTAGGCAATAAGGCCTGATCAGACATACATTATTGGCTGCTAGAGCATGCCTCCATGTGTTCATCAAACACAAGTCTGGAGATAACAGTCTGGGTCTGCATACCTAGAAGAATGAGGTTTCAGGGCAGCCATACAGTCCCAAAATTGTTTTGCTGGGATGAGAGTGAACATTTGTAAATTTTATGTGAGACCAAAAAGCAGTTTGTCCTCCTTTACTCCAGCTGTTCCTAGATAAAGTAGAAAAGGGTGAGAAGAGACACTCAAGTGACAGCCATTTCTCATCCAGATTTTAACTAATGGTTCAGATGTTCAGACTGATGCTCTGGTGAGTTCTGCCTTTGGTACAGGTGCTGCTACAAAATTCTTCACTATTTTCCTTTTGGTTCTAAGTCAGTTGTTTTCCCCCTTGCTTTGCTACCTGGAAAATGAGCCATTTTGATCTTTTGTTTTATGACAGAAGAACTGTGGGACAATAAGCAGTGGATGGAAATGGTGTTTTTAAATGATCACGAAACTAAAATTAAGCTGCTCTTGTCTGTGACCTATGAGATGTTCCAGTGCCTTCAGAGATACAGCAGCATTGGACTATACAGACATGATCTTCCACAGAAAGCTGCATCTTTTGGCTTAGGCTTCAGTATGGATGATTTGCCCTTAGGTGGCAAGAAGGAGGTACCTACACTGTGACTGAGAGAAAATCTATTCTGTTGGTTTGGCAATTCAACAGTGAGTTCACACTGGATAGGAAAAAGTAGATCCTAGGTGTTTTCTATTCCCTGTTTATTCCTTTCAATAGAAGATCAAAGATCAAAACAGCCCAGCTGCCAATGAAATGAGATTGAAGTAGTAATTTATCTGACAGACTTCTAAATCCATTTCCCCAAACATTTTATTTTATCAATAATTTAGCCCCGACAATTTATTTACGATGCAGATTTTCCAATGGCTGGACTATATTTCCTCATTTAGCGTCTTTTTTAGAAGAGATATTGGAAGCATAAATATATCTGATACATTTTTTGTAACAAACTGTCCAGCTGCCAGAAATTTACTAGTAGGGTAGTTAACTGCAATGCCACACATATTATCCCAGGGGAAGGTAAGTTGGAAAGGTTTGGAGCACAGTGACTAGCCAGAGAAAGACACAGGGGTGGTCTGGACAGTATAGTAGAGCATCCTTCATGGGAATTGAAGCTTAAGTCACTTTCCTGTTCATATATTTTGTTCAAAATTGCATAATGCTATGAAATATGATCCTATCCTCTGTATTATCTGCTTCCCTATCAAGGAGGAAAATTCCTGTGGGGGAGGGAGATCCTCCATCCTGTCCTGTGTTACTGGGAACAACTTTTTCAAGTTCCCAAAAAAGTCTGCTTAAACAGTTGCTTGGTTTATGGTTTCAGTATATATATCTAGAGGCCCAAATGTTCCTACACAGAATCTTTACAGATACATATCCTGAAATTATCATGGAGCCCCGAGGGCAGGACAAATCCTGTCTTAGAGCAGAAGAATTTTTAATGTTCTTTTTTTGGGTTTTTTTTTCCCCTTTTTTGACTTTGGAAGAGTAGAATCAGTTGTCACTGCTGTGATAACTTCACAATTCTACAGCACATGATGCAATACTATAAACTTGGCTTGCAAAGCAGTTGATTTGTTTCTCTAAATTTTGTTTGTTACCGACATACAGATATGAAAGGGCATAATTTTGGTAGCTAGATCTAATCAGCACTTTTTATATAAAGTGCATCAAAACCATACATCAATAGCAGTCCATCTTAGTGTGTCTGCATTCCAGATCATTGTGTAGTGTAAGTTAAATGTTCTTTTCATTTCTCCTGGAGACCAGCTGGTCTTGCTTAATTTCACACTATTTTATATTCTGTTTATTACTGAGGCCAACAAGTATTTTTTTTTAGCTGTTTGTACATATTAGGCAAACATGGGATCCGGGTGGAATGTCTCTGGCAGAAACATGCTAATTCCTTATACCCTCAGAGTCCATTCTGCATTTGAAGGAGAGGACTCAGCCAATTATATTAGGCACCCAAACAGGAAAACCACAGACACACGATTACACTTTCAGCCAAAGCTAAACAGTGCAGCATGAAAGTCAAGTTGCTGTTTGGCTTTTTCATGGTGAGGGCTGCATGACCAGACAGCTGGCAATGTCTCTGTCAGAGCCTGCCCGCGGGACACAGGAGAAAGGGAATTCCTGCTTCATGGAGCTGGCAGGATCAGTTGAACTCTCCTCTATGAAGAGATCAACATAGGTATGCAGCAACAGAACAACACATTTCAATTGCCAGATAGGGTCTTAGGTGTCCTTAGAAAAATCTAAGAATTTTAGGCTTCATATTTCCAGAGACTTCTGCCCTGGTTGAGGTTACCAGGCCATGAGCCCTACTCACAATGCTTGTGAATCTCATAGAGTGGCTGATGAGGTTGGACTGTCACGAGAAGTGGTGAGTGCCTCTCATGCAAGCTCTGTTGGTTAGGAAACATACACTGGAGATACTAATGTGGGCATTTGCAGAAACATTTCAAACCCAGACTTAAAAACCCAGATTCAAAAAGAAAGGGTACTGTTGTAAGACTCCATTTTTAAAATAAAAAAATAGGCCGTCTGTTTTTGTTGAAGTATTTTGGTGCAGACAATTCTCTGATGTAACTCCAGGATAGCTGGAGACACTTTTCTTGGTCTATTAAGATACCTGAGAATCTGTCCTTCAGTGAGATAGAGTTTTAGATCCAACCTGTGTTCGTGCATCTTCCTGGCTATGTCTGGTGGCTCCTTCTGGGAGCACTGTGCTGAACTCTTACTGCTGGCATTTCCTGAAGTTCTCATCCTTTGGTTAGAAAACTTAGGCATTACCACGAGTTTTGTTGTGTGCCAATTCAGTGGCTGGATATCCAAAAGCTAGGTGTACCAATGTACAGCTTGTAGTAGTCCCTCATTTACCTAGCCCTTAGCTACTAGGATGATATTTACCTTAGGAATACTTAAGGGAGGTAGAAATCTGAATATAGGCTGCTAGACCAGTATGTTAGGGAGTGGTAGTGAATAATCATTGATGACTGTGGTCTGTCAAGATGAAACACAGCTGTACTACTTTATTTACTCCTAATAGAGACTGAGCTGTATATTGTGTTCTTATGCTGCCATTGCCAGACTGTAGCTGGACAGTGCTTGGGACTGTGAACTAGTGCTCAGTAAAGCTGTGTGGTTTCACACTGTGTCCTTTGTGAAGTATNCTTTGCTGCCTCTTTTTTTTTTTTTTTTTTTTTGATTCTGAGGAAAGCTTGTGTGGTGTTTTTAACTTTGAAACTATAAGCAGTTTGGTCCTTGGCTACCTTAAAGACACAGCTTCACTACACAGGGTGCTTCAGCGATTTAGATTGACTGCAGTAACCAAGCTAGCAGTACCTTCGTTTAACTGGGAAAGAGTTTTTTACTGTCTTCTTTTTAAATTCTTCAGATCTGAAAATTTTTCTCCAGTCCTTGTCTTCTTGATTTAGCCCATGCGTCTAATAGTAGCTATTTTATTTTCAAAAGAACTGAGCCAAATTATATGCAAACATTTTTTTTTTGCGTGACTGATCTTTTTTCTGATGGTTTGATGGTATTGTAGATATTGATTACTAATTTAGTATTGTTCCCTCAATAAAAATTGCTTGGACATGGTATTTATAGGATAAAATAATCAAGAGTGATCAAAGGTGTGCGACTCCTGGTTTCTCTGTGAACTGAAATTTTGTTAGTCTTTTCTCATGCTGGTGGGTGGAAAAGGCCAAGGGATGGTTGTTTGCCTAATGAGGGCAGGATACAGCTGGAAGGAAGCTTGAAACTGTTGCAGGGTCTGCAAACAATCTAGTCACATCAAATAGATGCCCACTGTTTGCCAAAAATCAGTGAAATAGGGAGATAATGAGGGAGATAATGAGAGTAATGAAATAAAGAAAAAGAGAGCACTGTTGTTCTTTAATGCAGTGACCTTTTTTGGGATGTGTCATTTACACGGGTGTTTGTGTGAGTGTTAGCCCATGCTGATTTTACAGTACTGAGTTGTGTGATGGCTGCTTACCAAAGCTGAGGAAGCACCCTGTGGCTGGCCTCACTTTAGGCTCGATAAGCTATTGCAGTAATGTGTAGTTAATGGTTTCTGGAAAAGTTGATATCTACCTGCATTTGAACAAACACATTTTGGGCTAAATACTGAGAAATGACAGGTATGTTATGCAAATCCTGGGTGTGCCAGCCAAGCCTGTAGAAGAAAACTCATTAGGATTAATCTCTAGCAGGGTGACTAATGCAAAGGGAATGAGGTACTTTCCTCCCTGAGTCAGCAGAGTTTTGACATAGCTTTCAAAGGGGCTTCACTGGAATGCAGTCAGTTGCTTTGTGCAATAGGTATGCCAGTTTATTTAATTTGGAACCTCTTGCTTTAGACAAGAGAATATTAAAATAAATTAAGAGAGGCACATAGCTGCATACTCTACTAATAGATTTAAACCAAAATATCTTACTCAGTTTGGAAGAAATGAGGTACATAATTATCCAGTGTACATTAAAAGCACTAAAGACAGCAGCATATGAAAGCTGTTTTACCTCCTGCTCTGCTCTTTGAGCTTTGCCAGATTTTTATGTTTGAGGAACTGTATTTCCAAGTAAGGCATTTGTTACATCCCATCTCTGTCTAGTTTTCATAGTGACTTCTGCATGTAATATCAGGAAAATTAGTTACAGTCCAAGACTACTAATGTGGTATTTTAGGAAGGAGTAGCTAAAGAAGACTCATTTTAAACAGTTCTCCAAAGCCTTCCTTAGGTGGAATATTACTTACTGGTGACATTTGTGTAAGACAATAGGATTTTTTCCTTGGATGTGCTGCAGTAAGCTAATAGCAATCAAATTCTTTTCAATGGTACGTAATTGTTAACCTCATAAAAAGAAAAATAAATTACTATTTTCATCAATAAAGTTATGCAGAGCCAAATACCAATGCAAAAAAAAAAATCAGTATAACTTACAAAATGTAATTATATTTCATTCCCAGGTAACACACTGGTATTTGTAGTTTCAGATTGAGAACTTTATATTTTGCCTCTGCATTTTCTTAAATTTCCAGCTGTATTATATGTTTCATTGTGGATAACTTATCAGACAGGGTGAGGATATTTGGAGATCCTTTCTAAAACTCCTAATCATTTTTCAAAGAAAGTTAACGGAAAGGGTAGATTTTCTTCATAATCCTTTCAAAATTAAAATATAACACAAAAACACTATGTTTAAGTGACATTAAGGGTCTTATTTAAACCAACTAAAGCTGGGAAATTCAGAGTATCTAACACTCTCTTGTAAACTGCCGTCATGTATTACAGCTGACAGTGGGGAAGCAGAGGTTTAGAGAGCGATTCAGATAATAATCTTAAGAGTTTGGATATTGCCTGAGCCCTGGCAGTTGGGAGAGCAGGATAGATGTCTCCAAGATCATTCTTTCTCATGAGAGGTATGGCATTTCCTTTTCATGATCAGACTGAAAATGGCTTTTCTCTGGTCAGTTTATGCTTCGTTCCCTGGTTAACAGCAAGGGTTGAGTAGAACGCAAATAGTTTACAATAGAGATTAAAATTTGAATCTGAAGCCTGGAGGATTCTGATAACAGGCTTGCTTTCTCTCCAATCTCTACTTAAAAGAAACCCCAACTAGCCAGAAGTAGAAGTATCAGAAGAATCCAGATTCCCCTGTGTTTTCATTTGGAGTCCAGTTTGACCTTTTTTTTCCCTGAAACCAGTTCAGTATGCAGTGTTTACACACTTCATTAGCTTCATATTGTCAGTATATCAGATAAGCATTAGTTAGGCACAGCAGGACTTCTTAGGAGAATCTATTGTAGACCTCCCATGATTCATGTAATTTATACACTCCAGAGGTTTATTAAAATTTTGCAAATATTCTGACATATCTGAGGGAGGGGAAGTGTTATCTGTCTTAGTGCTATTCTTTGAAGCTAAATGACAGGTTTTTGTGTAGAAAGAGGAATTTAGTATTCTTGGTTTGGTTTGTTGTGTTTTTTTTGTTTTGTTTTGTTTTTTTTTTTAAATAAGCTAAAAATAAAGTTATTAGGGGCAGCAAAAACCCTTTGCCTTTCATCCACTAACACTAAGGTTAGCCCATATTTTACAGAACTTTTGCAAGCCGAGCCTGCAGTGTTTGATTAATGTCAGAATCTCCTTTCAGTTTTTCTCTGAACACATTACTTTAAAATTTACATAATTGTTTAAAGTTGCACATTTTGCTGATACTGCCCCTATTAAATGGTACAAGAAAATACAACATTACATTACATTACCGACAGAATCAAAACAGAAAGTGACACTTTTATGCAGTTGTGTATTTTGTGAATCAGGGTAGTAATTGGAACATATTTACGATTTGCTTGGCTCCCCCTTATCCCATTCCGCCTGTGCTCCCCCTGAAACCATCCATGTAAACTCTGAGGATATTTAACACATTTTAAGCTGTCCAGTTCTATGTAGTTCCTTGTAAAGTAATTTGGAATGATGATTCCTACTTGGTGAGACGTGCTCAGACATAAACTCACACATACACATAGCAGCACAGAAAGTACGAACCTGTTAAGGATTTCACCTTTTAAGAAATGACAGAATAATTACAGGACAACATGTCCTTCATGAGCAAAAACAACTAAGCTAAAGTGCTTTCAAGGCTGGCATGGCCTACTTCTCTTCTAGCAAGCTGCATAAATCATAAACTGCTAAGGGATTGATTCATATACTGACTGGTAACTGGAGTCTATATAATAGTGTATATAAATGTATGGATAACATACACGTACACCGGACTGAATTCAATTCTTCGTTACAGCTTGGCAACAGAACTGAGTTGACAACACTCAGACCTTGGCTTTGTATACAGAAAATATATAGGATGAACCATGTGCATCCTTAACGAGGGGTAAATAAGTTACTCCATTTTCAGACATCTTCAGGAGAGGTTTGTGAAAGTTGGTAAATTGGCCTCAGGTGAAACTTAGTCTGTTAGAAGTTTTCACTCCTGGAATTAATGTTCCTGGATTAAAAAAAAAAAAAAAAAAGGAAAAAGGGGTCTCTGGGTCTATCATCTAATTTTACCTGTTTGGGGCTGAATAGACATAACAGTGTTGACATTTGCAGTATTTATAAGAAAACATGCCTTAGTTAAAAATCAAAACAATCCCAAAATGGAAATGTCATCTTTTTTTGATTTATCTCTTCCTCTTGTAGTGTCTTTCTGCAAGAGGTTTAACTTCCATGTATGTCTTTATGACTTGAAATCTTTCAGATACTGCAGATAAACTATATTAGTGGGATGATGTTTCTTTCTCTGAACACTTCGACTGGACAGATTGCACATATGCTCTGGTACTTCCAAAGGCCAGGTGAATCCTGAAGAACTGTGTGCAAGGGTAACTCAGCCTCTGAAGGTTATCCAGAGATATAAGCTACATGAAAATTACACTTGGAAATACCTATTCTTTACAGGCAGAAGTCCTTCTTTTTCTTGCACATAATGTTAGGAGTGCCATAGTTTCAAAGGTACACTTAATAGGCTTCTCTTTCTGTATGAAAACCCTTTGCCCCTGAATATACAATGACACATTGGTTGGTCTCATAGCCAACATTTACATGCATAGTCAGTAGATTCTGTCATTTATGCTTGTAGATAATAGAATTTACATGCACAATACTCATTTGGACTTGGCCTCAGAACAGATTGGGAGGACAGGTATTTAAGATTTGAGGGACAGATGCACAGTAGGGGACTGCTGGGGCAAATGATGGTTAAGTCTGGAATATTGAAATGGAGATGCTAAGGAAAGAATGAAGACAGTGCTCATCTGTGTTTGAATTGTGCTGAAAGCTAAAAGAATTTATACAAAGAGCAAGGCAAGGATGATATCAAAGGTCACCTTTCATTGTGAAGAAAACTCTAACTTGAAACATGAAATTTTCTTTTCTGAAATATGTTTTTGCCGTATGGTCTCTGTCCAGTGATGGCCTTTAATTCGTCCTTCATGAAATTCAGCCAGAGCCTAGTACTTCATGTCACTGATACCCAGTAATTTAACAGAGATTGTAGACAAGTAAGGGTCAGTCAGTCTTTCAACTCAGGTGAGTTTCTAGGCCCAGTGAAGTAAATGCAGCAATGTTGATTTTTATCAGCTAAGAAAATGTGCTTGAATATTTAGATTGTTTTAAAATTACTAATTGTAGAGTATCCTGTTTGATTTTGGTCAGTGTAGAATAATATTCCAGTTCTGAATTTTGGGGACTTCTTTTACAGTGTATGAAGAAGTTGGTATCGAGATATAAATGTTTACATTAGAAATGCCGACTAAACAAAGCTTATCACCTACTCCAGGGCCACAGCACAGAGGAAGATATCATTTAAAACCAGACTATGAAAAGCCTTTTACATTTTAACTTCACAGTGATCACTCAGTCTAGCTTGGACCCAGTCTTTATTTAAATAAGATCTCACTGAAATTAATATCAGCTGCATTGAGGTCAATAAGATCTTTTTTTGAGTAAGAAGAAAATTCTTGTGGCTCTGTTTTTGGTGCAGTGACTGTGTAATATCAAAGCCTCTGCAGCAATGCACTTAAACACAGCTGGGTGAAATATGGAGAGACAGAAGTCTTAATTTCAAATTTCTCAGGTTTGTCAGATTGTGTTATATAGTATCAGCTTGTTCTGTGAAAGTTGAGGCCACAGGAGTCCCATTACACTTTTTGGGCGAGATCCTCAGATGATGTAAATTGGTGTAGTGCTACTAGAGTAAGTGGAACTGTGTTGATTTCAGTAGCTCAGGATTTAGCCAACTAGGTCTGAGATAGCTATAAAACTTCGCTGTGCACTTTGAAAATTGTACCCCATAAATGCTTGTGCAGTGCAGTTTTTTTATAGTGTCTATAGGAAACCCACTTTCTCTCTGTGGCTTAAAAACACTAACTAACCAAGGTCAACTTTCTGTCGTTCTCACACCATAACTGTTAATACTAATAAGTGAGGGTTTAAGTGTACTGTCTTAGTGTGTTTGATCTTTTTCTTTATTTTTAGTTTGTCACTGAACTATTTGTATCCTGGACCATTTTTATAAGTACGTAAACTTAAAGAGAATGTCATTAGCAGCAGCTGTCTCAGTGCCCTATGTAGGTGAGTATCCTTCTCTGAAATGCATATGTTTACTTGCATAGAAGTGCCAGATATGTATATACATGTATACACAATTAGTCTATGGTAAGTGTCCTCAACCACCCACATTCCTTTTTCACTTGGTAACTAATGAAATGATATTTTTGCAAGAAAGAGTTATGTCTCATCGTGTTAGCTGTTCCAGTGTCTAATCTGAACTCCATTGCATTCATTGACTGTGCCAGTGCTTTGGCATTAAGAGCTGAGGTTGTTTTCCTGACAGACAGGGAAGTGTTTTGCTACAATTACCTTATAAGTAGATTTGTTTCTGCAGAGGGAAAGAAATCATACTAAGTGAGCTGAGGAAGCAGGCATCCATTTGCTTTTCTGTTTCTATATGGCAGCTTGTATTTTTGTAAACTCAAAGATAATATAAGCGAATCCTTTTTTTCAGCTACACAAACAGTTCAAAAGAGATTTGTAATGAAATGGCTTCTAGCAATCTTTAATATTTCATGGTCATCTTTGGGGGGAAAATCCCCCAGCTTCATTCCCCTGTTAATCTTTTTCCCTAGAGAGGCTGCTGGCTCTGGTTCGGATTTCAACTATGAATGGGGCTATGGATAGTTTTGAACTTGAGTGTCTCCAGAAAAACCAAGGAGAACAATAGGGGCTTCACACTGTGTCATGCTTCAGCTCCAGTGAGTAATGCTAAATTGCTTGCATTGTCACAACCAAATGCTTCCCTTGATGATCCTAATGGGTCCCTGCAGATCCAATGGGGATCACAACACTGGCTGCATACATTTTTTTAAGATTATTTCAAGATATCATGGAACACATCCAGAACACAGAGTGATGTTTTCTTTGGGGCCCTGGACCACAGAATGTTTAATTACTGATGCAATTACTAAAAATAGCCATAGGAAAAGGCTCAGTTTAATCTTTTAGAGAAATGTTTGGGGAATGGGGCTAGGGCAACTTGTTTTAGAGCATTATTTCCCTAAAGATTAGAATCTATATAATTATAGTAAAATTATAAAAAAGGATTGTCTGCCTTTGTGCTCTTTTGTATTCAGACAGTGGGACCATTGTACCCTTATTAAGCAGGCATTGCTGTTTCTAATTTCTTGTATATTTTTCTTAGCCCTTTCATTTCATACACTAATCTTCACCCAGCTTGTAAAATTTTGATTGGGTGTTTGATGCCAGTTTCAGAGGTGATGTGTAGTTTGGATTTCCTTGCATTTGCTTAGATATAATGAACACAAATTATGGCTAGCAGGATTTGTAAGCATATTGCAAACTAGGAAAGAATCTAAGTCAAAAAGTGTAAGGCAGTCCAGAAGGTATCACACCTTGAATTCAGTGTATACCGAGGGCATACTCTATTCTAACTTTGACGACTCTTAGACTCTGCTGAACTTTTGAGTTAATTAGAGTCACAGTGACCGCTAGATTTTTATTCTTTTATTCTTTTCCATTAAAGCTCAAATATTTGTGTTGGGATACCTTTTCATACTGATTTGCCTATCTGAACTTCAAATTACAAAGCTAGTAGCTAATTAGATCTTTACATTCCTGAGTATGGAACTGTGTGTCAGATTACTCAGGAATATCAGACAAAAGAATTTTCAAAATGAGCCAACAACTGAAGAAACAGAAGTAGCCCTAGTGACCCAGTAACATGTATGCACATCTCTAGAAGTTTTTTGAGAACTTAGAAAATTCAAACTGCAACTGAAAAGCACTGTGTATCCCCAGGCAGCCTTAATTTGCATGATCAGCACTTACTCAGCAGAGTACCATAGGTACGTGAGACGTTGGTGTATTAAATGGGTCACATTTAACTGTCCTTGAACAATTTCTCCCTTGTATTAAACATAAACAAGCTTTTTGTCATGTTCAGCATCACTGTTTCTCTTTTCTCCACACTTTCTTTGATACATGGCAATTTTCCTATAGGAAATTTTAGAGGGACACAGTGAATATGTTATGCCACTTTTCCCCCATAGTCTTGTTTAAGAATTCTAAACTTCTTTAATTTCATATTTCTTGTAATTATTTTTTTCCACGAGAATTGGATAATTCCTTCTGAGCAAAAATGTAAATTGAAGTTTGTTTTTGTAGCTGAGGATTGTTGGACAAATTACAGTTTCTTTTAGTTTTCTAAATAGCCTTTGGAGACTGACTTTTCTCTTGTCATGTAAATACAATGTCATATAAATCTAATGCCCATGAATCAAGCTGTCTGTTGGTAACTGGAAAGAAGATGCAAGAGATCGCTGGATTTCAGAAGTTACACAGGGAAACTAGTAGTAGAGTTCAAATATAAATAAAGATGACATAATATAAATAAATATATAAATAAATATAATATAAATAAATTTAAAAAAATAATCTTTTCTCTTTTATGATAAAATCCAAACCAGTCCTTCTTTAACACCCTTTAGTATTTTCTTGTGTTGTGTTAAATAAAAGGCTTGTCTATGTTACAGGAGATACTTTTCTGCCCATTAAATAATTTTTTTTAATAGCATCTAGTAAACCTTTCTTGAAAGCTAGTCAGTAGTTTTACACCCTGAGCAGTTTTG
>VYZS01089061.1:44202-68889 GCA_013400695.1 Neodrepanis coruscans | reverse complement strand
GCTGACCTGAGTCAGATGATGCTTAAAATTTCAAACTGAAAATTTTGTGATTTCCAATAGTTATACCTTTCAACTTGCCTCTAATTTGAAAGGAATTTTAATTCTTATATAAACATCCTAAAATAATGATTAGAAAGTAAATAGCTAATCAAGGATTCGGCATTTGATGAGCATAAAACCAAAGTCTGCTCTGTGCAGTTGAAAAAGGTGCATGTTTTACACAGCTGTGTGCCAATAGGATTGGACTATCAGGATTTAAAATAAATTACTGTCAGATGTGGATTATTAAGCATTTGATGCTTATTGAAACAAACCTAGCTGTACCTGTCATTACTTCTGTTTGAAATCTTCAGTCACAAAAGTGAGATAGATGCCTCATTCCCATTGCAACTGAGAAGCAGTGGGTCACTTTTGTTGGTGTGAAATACTCAAAAAAGCCCCGCAAACCTGCATGTAAGTATGATTAAAATAAATATTATTTCCAGCTTTAAGACGGGAGATCATGTGTTAACATGGTGTCTGTGTTCAATGATGTTCTTTAAGTGTAGGCCCTGTGTGCTGCAAACGTGGACCTTAATGTGGCTTGCAGAGTTTGCTTCTGCTGCATGGCCAGAATACTGTATATGTGGATTCTTAAGATTCTTTATCAACAAATGGTCATGATAATACCAGAGTTAAAAAGAGCAGTGCAAACAACTTATTTTAATTTGAACACACTGTCAATACAGAAAAGGGCTGCGGAGTGTACAGTGACACATGTCCTGTTGGGCAGTGGTATCTTTCCAGAGAGCAGTGGACACTGGGTGGAGTTGTTTCTCAGCAATGACAAATAAATGGTCATGGGAGATACCTGCTTTGTGGTCTGTGTGAAATTACTACAGTGAACTCAGAGGCCTAGTAAAGATTACTGAATAGTTTGGCAATAGATGGCAATTGTTGTATCACTCCAGATTAATCACAGTATTACTAGAGGAAATGGAGGTGGGAGGTGAAGGCATGTGCCTTTCCAGTGTAAATACCTTCTTCCAGGAAACCCAGGGTCTTCCCTCCCTATCTGCCAAACCCTTAAATGTCTCAACTGTTGTGTTGATTTTGGTTAATTCAGGGACAATTGGAGTTGTCCCATCCACCATATCCCCTGCTGAGGTGCTGAGTGCTTTCTCTTCTCCATGACCAACTTGGGAATGCAGGGTATCACTGGCCTCTGGTAGACATCCAACTCCATAGAGAATCCAGCCAGACAAAGAGAAAAATGTGTACTGCTTGTTTATTAGCAAAGCCAAGAGTTCTGTGCATCCCTCCCAAGTCTGATTTGAGGGATTTTGAGGTCTAGAGAGTTGGCTGTGCAGTGTGCAGGGTCTTTTAAAGAAAAACTGGAAAGATTCTTTACTATCAACTTTTTAGAAGCACCTTGTTAAAATGTAGCATTTTAAAACACTGGCATCATCTGAGACTTCAAGAGTATGTGTCAGTGTGGTTTTGTAGTTACTCAAATGTGCTTTCAGGAAGGCAGAACAAGTGTCAGAAGGGGTTTGACAGTGATAGCATGGAGTTCTGTGCACTCTAATTTAACTTTAGGGTAGATCATGCACAGTTGGGCTCGGCTGCTGTAGTAGAGTTTCTAGTAATTGATTAGTTGGCTTTAATCAGGTTGCTGTGTCTGGGAGCTACCAAAACTAGCTGGAATCTTTGGGACCAATCACTGACAGTTGGTGCCATATGCAATGAGGGAAATGTCCTGGACATTCCTTCAAGAGGCAGAATCTGGTTAGGCTGCAATAACGACTCTTCCTGTGCTAGCAGGCTGCAAATCCTGTTTATGGATTTCTTTTGTAGCACTGGATGTTACAAACAGTACTTTCTCTTGGGAAATTATTATTCAATTAACTTGGTATTTATTTTGATAATAAGCTTTGTTGCTGTTGAAAGTGAAAACTAGTTGGGGATAAGATCTGCTTATTAGAGGGCTTGTTCTTGGATTTTATAGGAGTGGGGGAGGCAAAGGAAGACGAGCTTACTGCTTTTGGTGCTTAGGGTAGACTTTTGCTCTGCTTTTCTGCCCTTCCTTAAAGAAGCTGTCATTGAAAACCAGAGTCCTTGGGAATGCATGTGAAATACAGAAGTAAGTCAGCACTGAGGCCAGGTTGCCCATGTTTATCTAAAATGCCAAGTGTGTGCCAATCCATTTGGAATCAAGGCTGTGTTCTACATTCTCTCCCCTAATCTCTAGTAGAAAAAGTAAAATGAAGAAAATAGAACAATTAATACGCTGAAGACTTACATAGATATCCACTGACAGGGAGTTAATATGTGTGTGTGGTTTATGTACTGCATTGGTTTACAAGTGATGCTGGTAAGTTCACAGGCCACATGCACACCCAAGTAGAAGATCAGATTGTAATAGTGGAATTACTTTGACAAAAGTGTGAACATTGGAGAAGATGTTGAACTCCACTGGGTCACTTGTTAGAGCAGCCTCTTGCTCCTAGAGAACCCTCTCTCAGGTCTTTTCAGCACCAAAGCTGACAGCTGCTGCTTCTGTTCTCCTTCCTTTTCCTGGGCAGTGTCCCAGGGAGCAGCAGTGGTGCTCAGCAGGGTGAGAGATGCAGGGATCCAACTCATGACTTCTCTAAAGTTTAACAGCAGCAGCTGGAGGTTTTACAGCTCCCCTTTGGCCGTTGTGCTTTTCTGTTGCAGTTCAAAATGCACTGGTAGAAAAGCAGCAGTGGGTCAGCTCTGCAGCCATTGCATTTCACAGCCTTAAGTTTTCATGTAAATACTCCTAACTGCTAACCTGTGTTTAACTTAAGGGTTAAATGCAGCACAAATGCAGGAATAGGAGACTTTGTGTTACTGGCAATCCAGTGTTGTACCCTAACAACTTAAGTATTTCTACACAGACCAAGGGCATGGTTTGTATCTATAAAGCATTGCTTTTGGTAATGAGTGGCCTATCTTAAACTGTTTCTTCCTGTCACTTTTAAACAAACCAAAAAAAACAGCTAAACAGACCGAATGTATTAATGCTGTTACTGTGTTTGTATTTGTACAGTTATGTAGCTAACACATAGACTGGAATCTGTGTTCCTTGCTGGAGTGGCAGGAAGAGACTCACCCGCTTCTGTAGTGTCCCACAGATGTGTTTTAGACTTGAATGCAAGAAACCTGTATGGTTTTTTGTGATGAAGAAGTTTGCTGTGTTTGTATGTGTGTCAATCAGTACTTTGCACACTGCGTTGACTTCTGGTGACTGAACCTAGAATGTAAAAAAAAATAAAATCTGGTTTTGGCTTGGATTTTTGAGGGGGGAGGGGGGGGCTTGAAGCAAAATGTCAATTTTGACTGTTGGTAATTCGTTCTGTGTCCTCTTGTAGTGAAGTGAAGTGTTGCATAATAAAAACTTCTTTTAGCTTTTGAGTCCCACACAAACACTGGGGAGAAAACGACAGGCCAGAGGAAAAAATAGTGTCTTTTTTTCTTTACTTGAGTGAGAAAAATTACTCATTTAGTTTTTGATAGTATGCAGACAGAGAGAAACTTTTAGAGGATATTTAGTAGCCACTGATTCACATACCTTTGGTGTCAGGCCTTCAGAGAAGGGTGGACACCATCACAGGTAATGTTACAGCAGAAGTTTTGCTTTGGTGTATGAAACAGTAAGCAGAACTTATTGCTGGAGATGAAATGACACTTTATTTTTTTAAAGTTTGCAAACTGCAGATTTTGCTTTTGCAGAAGCACCTGGAGTTCAATTTGTTTGCAATCATTCAGAGGAATTAGTTGCTGGTAAAACAAAAGGATGGCTTAAACATTGAGTGACATCACATAAATCCACAGGGATAGCTGAAAAATTTGCTTTATTTGCTAGATTTGCCTATTGGGTACTGTATTTACACGGTGCTTTCATGCTGGCAATAACTCCCCTTCCTCATGTTTCCAGGGAGGAGTCCTCTGTCCTTGGTTGCAGCTGCAGTGGCCTTGGCTGGGGCCAGCCATCTTCCCAGCAGCTCTGCTTCCCAGGGATGGCTGTGCCAGGCCTGGCACTTGCCAAATCCGTGGTGTGTGCTGATGTACCCCTGGGGCAGGGTGGGTGCCTGGGGCCCTCCTGCCAGAGGGGAAGGGTGGGAGGGGAGGCTGTGGAGGTGGGAGAGCAGCCGTAGGTTAAAACAGTGTAAGGACAGTTAAAGGTCAGGCAGGGTTTGCTCTTAAGTAAAACGGAATGAAAATTATTTCCCTGCTGCTTTTGCTGCCCTGCTTGCTTTTCCAGAAAGCATGTTTATGGAGGAAAATATAACCTGAATATGCCAAGAACGGGATGGCAACCCACCTGCAGGGACCTGACCTCTCCTCCACACTGGCTTCCTCCCTCACTTGGTGCTGCCACAGAGACTGATCTCATCTCCTGCCGTGGCTGGCACAGCCACCAGCTGTCCACAGATGCGGACAAAACACATTTCTTGAAGTCATTGCCTGTTTTCTGAGTCTTGCCCACTTTGTTCCCCAACTTCTTCCAGTTCCTACAGAGGCGTGTCAGATTTTTTGCCCTTAAATCTACCAGGAACAGGTCACAGATTACATCCCCAAACAAAGCTAAACTTAAGGAATTTTGGCATATGTGATACCAGTGAAACCAAGTTCCAAAAATCTGAGCTCTTAGTTCTGGTGCTAAAGTCTCACATGTCACTTGATCACTGTCTTAATAATTAATATTCAAATTAGTGCCAAACTTGGGCTCTCTTCATGTGCAAACTAATACTGAAACCTGAAGAAAATGACAAATTTTTCCTGAAAGCAGAACTCAAGCTACCATAGTGGTTTTTCAGCATTTCATTAAAATAAATTAAATGTGAAAGATTTATGTTACAGGATTTGAATTCAATTAAGTACTTAGTGAATGAGATGTGAAACTGGAGGAAGTGGGGTTTTTCACTCCCTGCAGAAAAGATGACAATATTTGGCCCAAACACTAAAGGATTCTGTAAAAACAATTACACATACTCTAAAGGAAGTCATTCAAATAAATAGTTGTGTGTAGTGGCTGTTTCTAATTGGTCTTGATGTTTTTTCACAGTTAGTTTTCCATTTAGGAAAGAAGATAGGAACCATAAAACTTGATGCAAACTAGCAGGGTGAAATAGCTTTCTGTGCAACTACTCTTTGAATCTTTGCATATCTTTTAAGAATATGCTTACAAAATATTACATCAGTAAATCTAGGAAGAAAACTGACTTGTTATAAGAACAAAAGTATATGTCTTTAATAAATTGTTTCTGAGACGTTAATTTCTGCATGTCTGAATTCGTCAGTAACTTGTTCTGGTAAATCCAAAAAGGGGGCAACAGTATTAAGATTTTCTTCTGCCACATTGTATGTATGTAGGATCTGGGTACCTTCACCTGCAGCAGAGAACGACTGGGATTAAATTTCTCAGGATAACAGTGTGGGGGAGGGATAAGAAGTGACATCATGCTTCTAGTTGGTAGGATTTTTGGCTTGGGTATTTTGTGCATTATTTAGGTATGAGGTTTGTACCTGAAGGTTTTCTGACACTTGTGATGTGTGGGTGTGTGTAGTAGGTAACAGGGCAGTGGCTTTCTGGTCATGGCAATGTGCTGTTGTCTGTGTGCTGTTAATGTACTACATAGCTTGGAAAGCATTTGTGTATATTTGTGCATATATGAAAATACTTGGTACAACTTCTAAAAAGTGCTGAGATCCAGGAATCATAAAAGATGGTGATTCTGCTCTTTCTGAATACAGAGATGGTTGATGTTGTTTTCTGGGATATTTTATGAATTAATGTTCTGTTTAGTGCTGTATTAAGTGTGTGGTATTGCAGTGTTACATAAGCATCGGATAGGGATTTGATCCATTTTGAGCTGAGTGGTGACTTTGTTTTAGATTTAGTAATTAATATTGAATTTCTTCATGGAATTGCAATAAAATGGGGAGCCTTAGTGAAGATGCTGATTTATTAGTGTTGCTGCAGTACTCTCTATGTGAGGACTGTTCTTTTGTGAATTTTACAGAAGACAAGGTTACAATAGTCGACTGATAATTGCAGATTTGATTGGGAAATAGTTTGGATGTCTTCACTGATACTCTGAAACTTAACCTGGAAGGGACTTTTTTAAGCGTGCTCTCAAAATGTTTGTTTTATCAGTTTTGTTGTTTGTTGTTATATTAGCTTGATGGTTAGCAGGAGAAGGCTTTCAGCCATGCAGGATTAATCAGTGTTACTTTTTCCCTTTCTGTCTTCTTTGACTAGATCTTCCCTATCTTGGTTACTGACTAAGTCATTTTGATGCTCATGAAGTACCAGAGCCACAAGCCAGAAGTCATCCTGTCATGTCAGTTCAGGAGAAGATAGATATACAGATGGAATGAGTAAATTTGTGATCAAACTATCTCTGACTTGTTTTAAATAAATACAGAGGCAATTTGATGCCTAATCTCCACCTGCCTTTAGTGTAGGGAATGAGAGGTGAGAAATTGTGACATATAAATTAATTTTGACAACTGTAGTTTAAGCAATAAAAAACTTGTTTCACAACAGTACAGAATAACTACTTGACTGAAAGTGACTGGACTTCTGAGTGTGTATGCATGAGTTTAAAGCACAAGAGTGCCTATACTTGTAGACTTCATGCCTTCTTTCTGAGATATGTTTTTATCTAGTAGCTAAGAGATTATCCCTTTTCATGACCATATTCAAGCTTTCAAAAAAATTGTATCTCCCTGTAAGAAAAAAGCTGACACAGTTTAAAGGAGTGGGTTTTCAACTTTCTTTTTAATTACTATGAAAACACTAAAAAAGTAGATGATATGGAGCCTGAAAAATAATGTCAGCTTGCCAACAATGGACTAACCCTCTTAGTTACTTTTGCAGACCTGTAGGAGGTAATGACTGTGGTGTTAAAAACTGCTCATCTGCCCCTGTATCTGTACTGATGCTGAAGACCTCTGGACAGGGTAATAGCACTAGTCAGCAAAGATAATGAAAGAAGTCTGACTGTTTGGTAGTGTTAAGCACAAACTGTTTCACCTTGAGAAGAATGGTTGCCTAACAATGACTGTCACAGTCCTGCCCCTGAAATCCTACTGAAATGGTAAACTCTGATTTTAAAATGTAAATGTTATTTCCATGGCCTCAGTCAAGGAAATCTGGGAGGAGCAAAGAAGCAGAGAGCAATTACTTGAAGTACAAGCGACTCTACTTTCTCAAGGAAGTTTCTTGCGTAGAAAGGCAGAGTTAAAGAAATGGAGCTTTTTGTACTGAAAGCAATGCAATACTTCAGCCTGTGTCTCTCCAGCCTTTTCTTTGTATGACCTGTCATTTTAAGGATGAAGTGTCTTCAACAGTAAAAGTCTAAAGTGGGCTGATAGAGATGGGTCTTCCAGAACACTTGAAAACTGCTTGCAAAATAAATAATAGCAAGTGACTTAAAAAGATAGTTACAAAACAGAACACTTTCTCCTAAGTCAAGATAGGCTGAAGTAAAAGGTGTGTATTGCTGAAGTTAAGGATGTGCCTTAAGTGATTTGTGAGTTAACCTCATGAATTAGTTAATGATATTTATTTACTACAAAAGTAGTCTTTGAGAAAAAAAGGTGCTTCTGGTGTTGTTGATCTTGGTGGAATAAATTGTCCTTGTCTGTCATAGACTCACAAAATTAACTTGGAAAAGACCAACCTATTACCTAACTAAACCGTGGCACTAAGTGCCACATCCAGTCTTATTTTAAACACTCCCAGGGACAGTGACTCTCCACTACCTCCCTGGGCAGCCCGTTCCAATGAGAAATCACTCTTTCTGTGAAGAATTTTTTCCTAGCATCCCTGGCGTAGCTTGAAACTGTGTCCTCTCGTTCTGTCACTGGTTGCCTGAGAGAAGAGACCGACCCCCACGTGGCTACAGCCTCCTTTCAGGCAGTTGTAGAGAGCAATGAGGTCTCCCCTGAACCTCCTCTTCTCCAGGCTGAACAATCCCAGCTCCCTCAGCTGCTCCTGATAGGGCTTGTGTTCCAGACCCCTCACCAGCCTTGCTGCCCTTCTCTGGACAAATGCCAAGAGTGACAGAGATTGCTCTTCTGTATCTAAGGTTATATTCTCTCTGGTGCACATGTGTGCCTGAACTGAAGAAGTAGAGAGAAGGAGGGAGGTTGTACAATACACTGTACACTGTAGCAACAGCATACCTGTCCAGTATCTGTGAGAACTGAGAAGTGCTTTTTCCAAACTGAAAGTCAAATTGAAAAGTGGGGGGGGATCAATGCTCATTTCTGTAGAATCTGTCTTTGATAAAGAAGGCAGGAAACAGCTTCTCTGAAATACAGAAAATAACCCTGGGATTGGAGGTGGGCTTGTGAGCTCAGGTGGGGTAGACTCCCAGAGCTGTCAATGATGCTGTATAAATGTTGTGTTTAATTTTAAGAGAAGCCCAGGCATTTATGTAACAGTGATTATACTGGAAAAGCTTTGGGAATATCCTTGCTGTTTTTCTTAAGTTGTTTACTCTTAAGAAAGAGCTCTTACCTGTATTTTCACCTTGTCTGCTATTGGTCCCCTCAGCACAATATCCCACGCAGGTTTTGTGGATTCTTGGTTTTAATACTTGCTAAATCTGTTCAGCTGAGTGTAGAAATTACATTCCTAGTTCTGAAATAGTTCTGGCTTCAAGCTTTATATTTCCTTGGTAAGGAAGCAGCTGTATGTCACTCCAGTACTAATAGTTTCCCCAAAAATGATGATTAAGTTCTCCCAAGACTGAGAGTGTGAATGAGAAGGGTTAAAGCTGCCCAACTACAGAGACACCAGTGCAGAAATGGCATTGATATTAAGGTGAATGGGATCTGGTGTATTGCTGCTCCTGTGCTGGCTGGCCTAGCCTGCATGCTGAGATTTAGGCTGCCTTTAGTCTCCTTGTGGCTGTTTCGATGTTGCTGCAGCACCAGAAGACAGTGCTGCAATGAGGGTTTGCATCTGTTCGGTGGGAGCTGACTGCTCCATTGAGAGGCTCTAGGTGGGGATGCGTGTCTGCACCAGTGACCTTCGACTTACAGCCTCAGGAGTTAATGTAACTGCGCTCACCAAAGGCAGCCTCTGAACTGGGAAGGCTGAAGATGAAGGCATGAGTCCTGTCTGGCCGCTCTTGGAAAGGAAAGCCATCAGGCTCTGCAGTGAGGCAGGGAGAGGTGTGATTGTTTCCAGCTCAGTCTGGATTTGTCTGCAGAGGACATGCTTTGATAGTGTCAAAAAGTGTAGGAGCCACAGTGAATTTCAAAGGAGTCATTAAAATGCTTTCTTAGAAGTTTCTTGTTTTCATAATGTGATCTTCCATATGTGAGTTAGACATGCTACAGGTTCCTATATTAAGCAGACAAGAGAAAATACATGGAAGAAGTGGTAAAAATAGACTTAGTTGGCCACCTTATCCTTGTCAGTATAATGTAGAGGACATCACATAGGATCTTCAAAAGTATAAGAACTTGGCTTAAACTGATTTACTGTTTTGTTTTTGTCCTGTGTCTGTTCTGTACCAGCCAGTACAAACTACTGCAAATCTTGCCATGGGAAGCTAATGGGGCAAAACATAGAGACCTGAAAAGAGCAAGACACTCTGCGTGTCTTAACCACGCAGAGTATTCCTGCTTATCTCCACAGTCTCACTTAGACAATCCTGAGGCGTTTAGGGGTTTTCTGCTTTTGGCTGAGAAGATCAGATCTTCTCAGTCAGATCCTGACTGGGTGAGTGTTAGGAAGATCCATTAATGTGCTGTTTCCCATTACGGGTTTTAATTATTCTTTTGAAACACTGGGTGATGGCTCTCATGGGAGTCAGTCCACCTTGCCTTCTAATTTTTTGCTTTACCTTGACATTTTGTTTTTCAAGCTCACATTTATTTAAAGCATTATATGTCACTATCTTCTGTGGGGTTTGTAGGGCTAAACTAATAATACAAACAAACCATGCTCCTGAGGAATGTGGGGACAGCAGGGCAAGCAGCAGGTGCAGCCCGACTTTTGGAGAGGCCGGGAGGGCAGGGGGGATGTCCTGCACTGCAGAAGCCAAATCAGCCCCGGGGGGAAAAAGCTCCTGCGGGGAGCAGGCTCCCATGGCCTGCCTTTCCCTGGGAAAAGAGGGCCTTGGTGGGGTAGCATATGTTCTTGGGAGAGAAAATTCTAACAGGGTGGGAGGTGCTGTTGTCGCGTTAAAGCCCTGCTTGGTGTCGGTTTGAATTTTATCATGAAAGGCCTCTGAGTTCTTTTAAGCTGTTTCCCTAAAGGATCTCCCCCTTTTTTTTTAACTTCATCAGAGGAAGTTAGTTACGCACTCAACATGGCAGTTCAGGTCTTTGAGGACGTACGGGGAGATACCCCATCGGTCTACTATCGGCGATAGGAGGTTCCCCCAGTTGCAGGAGCAGGACGTGCCGTTGCAGACGGGCTCACACACACCAGAGTGGGCTCGGCGCGGCCGCCCTGGGGCGGGCAGGGAGCGCTCCCGGGGCGGGGCCGGGCACCTGTGCGGGGTCCGTGCGGGCGGGCCGGGGGCGGTGTCGGCCTCTGTGCCGGCCTGGCGCTGGTATTCCAGTAATGCGGTGGTGTTCAGTCATACTGCCAAAACTAAGCTATAAGCAGCGTGTCTTTGCTCCACTTTTCCTCGCTCCGTGCCTCTGCTCCGCCCCGTCCGTGCTCCCCGCGCTGCTGAGATCAGCTTCCTGCTTTTCGCTTTCCTCGGAACAGCGCTGTTACTCCTCCCCTGAAAGAGTTATTTTCATCGGTCTGGAGTTAATTTTTATGGGTGGCTGCCGGCTCTGTTTCTGACAGGCAAACACGCCAGGCTGGAAAAGCGCTATCATGGTGATTTTGTTGTGTTGCAGCGATCCAGGGCTGTAGGCAGGATGATAGACTGCTGCACCGAGAACATTTCTGTGCCAGCTCTGTGACCGTGGAAGCCTGGAGAGGTGAGTGCCAGTTTTACGTCGTGTAGGTCCAGGGGAGTTGTTGGAGTAGGAAGCAAGAGGCACGACCTGACCAGGCTCAATAACAAGAAATGAGCAATTATGTTGTTATGATCTCTGATTAGATGGGTTTGCTCCTACAAATACTGTAATGGAGTATACTCAGGAAATGATGTCCTTTGCTGTAGCAAAGATCTGTGGTCAATGAGAGTTTATAGTTTGTACATTTCTGGTTTTTTTCATTGAAGAGTGGAAATAAATATGACACAAATATTGCCATAAAAGACAGATGATAAAGGTAAAGTTCACTCCAAACAGCTTGCAATAGAAAAAACACTCGATTGTTTCAGAACTTTCAGATGCATTGAGTAATGCCAGACATACAGTGGTTTTGTAATAACTGTGGATCTAGAACAATGTGATGTATTTGAGGGAGTGACATTATTTTATAACATGAGAAAATAAAATTATAGAAACAAAAGGAAAGTTCTTTTTACAGTTGCCTCCCTCAGAAAGGAAGCCAGATCGATTGAGAGAAAACAATGTTAGAAAGAGTATCTCAGTTCCAACAAATGGGCATCTTGTATGGAAAGGTGTCTTCTTGCATTGTTACAATTTTTTTTTAATCATTTTTATGAAATGAAGAACGTAAATATCACAGGTTTATTAATCAACTTTCAGCTTTTTAAAACGGGTGAGCATCATTTTTTGTGTTCCTTCTAATGGAGCTCTGAAATCATTAATCCATAACTGGTGGCAGGTTACACAAATACTTTGTGTTGGGGTATTCTGCTTTTGCTGCCCTCTCGTTCATTACTGCCTGCTGACAGTCGGATTAATGGGACGATTTTATTCATTCTGCCAACGATGCTCTGGGTGGTTTTGCAGAGGGGTCTTTATAAGAAGCCGCTCCAAACACGTGGTTGGGATGGGCCAGGTGGGCATTGGATGCTGCTGTCACAGCAGCAAGTCTGTTGCAGGGCACTGTTGCAGGTCTGAGCAGCTCCCCAGGTGACAGTAGGAAGAAATCAAAAATCTTGATCAAGATCATGGGAGATTTAATGCATCCCAGGCTCTGAGGCCTGAGCAGAATTGCTTGTGTTCTTGATCCAGACCAGATAATATGCTTTCAGTAGCTGTTTCCTGTACTGCCAAGTTGAATTTATTGGTTCTGCTATAAAATGAAAGAAATAAACCTTTTGATTAGTTCTTATGGCAAAGTTCTCCAGTAGCTTTGCTGAAAGGGGTTCTGGGGAAACCTAGATTTCAAAGTTTGATAGGAAATGAGAGAGGTACAGTGAATTAGGAATTGGGGTTGATGTCTGGTAGTGTATTTGGTTATGACTGACCTTCCTTTATTCCCTGGTGGACGTTAGCTCTGCCTCTTCCCCACAGCCTTCTAGTACCTAAAGGGGTCTTTCAGGAAGGCTGGAGAGGTACTTTTCACACGGGCACGTAGTGGTAGGACAAGGGGACATGGCCTTAAACTGAAGGAGAGCAGGTTTAGATTTAGATTAGCAGATTTAGATGCTTGGAAGAAATTCTTTACTGTGAGGGTGGTGAGGCACTGGAACAGGTTGCTCTGAGATGTTGTGGATTCCCGATCCCTGGAAGTGTTTGAGACTGGGCTGGATGGGGCTCTGAGTAACGTGGTCTAGTAGAAGGTGTCCCTGCCCATGGCAAGAGGGTTGAAACTAGATGATCTTTTAAGGTCCCTTCCAACCTAAACCATTCGGTGATTTGATGCTTCTATGGTTCTTGGAGTTTTAAGGCAAGCAGAAGTGTGTTTTCATAAGAATGATGTATTAGTGGCTCACACTTAACTGCTTGTAGTTGAACAAAATAAAACCAACAAACCACTTATATGGCCCAGTCTATGGCCTCCACTTGAGCAGTGGTGGAGGAGCATTGTAAAGGAGGTAATAATAAAACTTGTAGTTGTGCGTGGCCTTGCATCTTTTGTATTTGGCTTCAGGTGCTGGGCAGGGGTTTGCCTCCATGCAATCTGTAAATTCATTGCTGCTAAATCTCCTTCTTGATACAGACTTCTGCTCAAGAAATTAACCCTGTGTTATGTCATTACTCTGAGGGATAAAACCATAACTAAAGATATTTTATGTGCTGCACATATCAGTGCATTAGAAAGATGGTGCAAGCCCATTTGCCTCAGTGTGATAAATCTGAAGATAATTCTAAATGCTGATGTTTCCACAAGAAGCATGTGGTAGATGTGCTTATCCTATAGAAGCAAATGTGTTTCATATGTGGGCCCAGGTATCCAACTCTTACTTGCCAAAGTTACTGCCTTTTCACTTGCATTCTGGCAGTAAAGAAACTGTATAGCACTGAGTCCATGGGCAAAATGTTAAACATCAAGCCCAACAACTACTGGACTGCTGTGCTGTTTTCCTCAATATGTACTTGGTTTCAGCATTTCAACTGTGGTTGGTAGGAGGCTACTGTAAAAGAGCCTGCCTTTATCAGTGGAGTCAAGGGTTCCTACCACTTTGTGCTTGTACCTGATTTTCCAGCCTCGCGTTTGCTACTTCTGTCACATTTTGGCAAACTGGTTTTCTGTTAACCTGTGGAAATTTCTTAATTTATTTTGGAGTGCACCAAACAAGGATGGAAAGTGTGTCTGAAAGTTGAATCCTTCCTCACTAGAAAGATCACAAAGGTACTAATAAGTGCTCTGTATTTGTTGGCATGAAAAAAAGAGTGAAGGGTGTTGCTCATGGAGTATTTTTTCACATTCAATTCACTACATGTGTGATATTGACCCCATCTTCAATGTAGATAGAAGATGCACACATTATTTGAACTATAGGTCCCTGACAAAGAAGTGGAGTAAGGCTTTGACAGAGGTGATTGTGAAGCACTTCGTTTAAAGTGTCACTGAAAGAAACAGTCCAAGCCTCAGACACTTGAATCCTGCCTTGTGGCGCCATGCTCGTATTTTTGTAGTTGTATAATGAACTGGACTGGATCATTGCTAAAATTAGTGGGTTTTATTATCTTAACTCTTTCTGCCCGGTAAAGAGAGAACTGACCACTATCAGATGGATCATATATCGTGTTATAAATCAGATTGGAGAGCTGAACGACTCCGTTGTCCCCCAAAAATGGATCCAGGAATGGATAGTAGAAGCAGGACAGGGGACACAACTGCTTTTGGCTTCAGAGCTGGCTTATGCTTACTGCTTGTCGAACTAGAGTCTTAAGGGCAGGCTAAGAAAAGTACAAGAGGAGGAGGATGTATGTGAAGAAACAGACCACTACTGTCAATTTCTTCTACTGGGGACTTAAATTATCTTTTAAACGTGGTTTTGCAATCTGGATAGTTTCCAGAGCAGATAGCATCAGTTAGTTACTGATACTGAAGAAAACATTTCTTAATTGTGATGTTGCTTTTATCTTTCTCCTGTGATCCTTTCTGAAGTAGGTGATGCCTTGCATAGGTTGCTTTCGTGGGACCCAGTGCAGCATGCAGCGTTTAAGGCTGTTCTTAAAAGTTGTCTGGGACTTTCAGTGAGTGTGTCAATAGGTGATTTTAGCAAGATGGCTCTACCTAGATGCAGAATAACATCTCACTGCAGATTCAAGGTGCTGGTTAAATTTTTAAGTCTGGAAGTGGTGCTGTGAATTGTTTATATGATCAGTTACGCCTGAGACTGCACATCCTCCAGTGGCCTGTAAGAAGAGGACATATCCCTGGCCAGTACAATAATATTATTTTTTGATTATTTTGTAGATACCAGGGTGATTGTAGTTGCTTGTGTATGATTTGTGGAATTCAGGAAGTTTTTTTAGTGGTTTTCAAGCGTCTGTTGTGTGTCAGGTGCTGGCAAAGCCAGCAACAGTATTTCTGGATGAGTTGAGCGGGGCTGTGTTTTGGCTAGGGTAGTCAAATGTTACATCCCAAGTTAAAAGATCCTATTTTGAGATTGGCTAACGTAGACCTCTGCATTTGTTTAAGGCCTTGTTACCTTCTGTGAGACTCCTTGCAATTACAGAAATCCGTGCGAGTGGATTTTTACAAGGAATTAAAGGATCAGAGTTTTACTTGGAAGTTTCTCAGATAAGTAAAAAGTTGACAGTACCATCTCTGCTCCTTCCTCTGCCCTACGAAAGTAAACTGAAAACCTGTAGCAAAATGTGGCACATTGAGTCTTCAGGTTTTTGAGTAGTATTTTAGAGTTCCTTCAGATATCAAACGATACTTCTAAATGAAAACTTTATACAAACCAAAAATTATATTTGTGGGAGAGTAACAAAAGCAATGATAGTTTCAGGATAAGAAGGAAGACTTATTTGAATGTTTCTGTCAAGCTTGCACAGCTTTTATAAAGCCGGAAGGATTGAAAGAACTACCTAAAAGCCAAGCATGAAAAAAATTTACAATCAAACCAAACCACTAATTTTATGTCTTTCTTTTGGAGGGAAAAATAAGGCTTCCTCTTTTTGCCGTAAATGGAGAAGGTACTTATTAAAAATAAACTACAACAATTATGCTTTCTTTGTTAGACAAATCATGGGAAAATACAAGGGACCTGCTGCCTCAAGAATTAATGGAGCTGAGCCATGGCCGTGGTTCTGTAAATACACAGCTTCTGCTGGTGAGGGCACAGGTGCTGCCCCTGTTGCAGCACGTTCTTACAGTGTTGTGTCCCCGCCTCCCCATGGACACGGTGTAATGGCAGAGTGTTCTCCATGGGCTCCTTTGTGGATCATACTGGGAGCGCCACACTGGGAAACACCTTCAGAGCTGTGGAGGGACCGTGCAGGGAGCTGGGGGGTTGTGCTGCTTCAGGACATGTTCTTCCCTTATGCCCAACCAACCTGAGCTGAAACATTGGCAGCATCTGAGATTTTTCAGATGTGGTGCTTTTCATGATACCAGGAGGTTAAAATACTCACAAATTAAAGGGATATCTTTATGCAGATGTTCAAATGAAATGTTTGTTTTCAAAACCAATTAAAAAATGAGACTGTCTGTTGGGGAAATGAAAATAATTGTTTTCCTGTTCTCAGCTAGCTACAAGAATGTATGGGGGCTTTTGAAACTTTAAAATTATGTAGCTATTAAGTGTTCCATACCTGGCCAAATTACTTTCTCTTTGTAACTAATGCTGCCCCTTGAAACTTCTTGGTGTATGGAGTAACTCAGAAGTAGAAAGGTGTTTAAACATCTGAAAGTTTCTTGGGTAAAAACGCAAACAAATTTCACATGGGACTGTGTGCATTGACAAAAATCTCAGTAAGCAGCATTTTGGTGGAACTCACTCAAGAGGCAGGTTCTTGCCAGTGGGGGCCAATAAGGAGTTACCAGATTTCAGCTGTTTCCATCTCCCTTCAAGGCTGCAGTAAGGCAGGCTGCTAGCCAGGCCCATTTGAAAAAAACTATCATATATTCTAATAACACAACTGAGCCCTTCCCGTCTGTGGCAGTGTTCATGGCTTATTCTGAATGCTCACAGGAATAAGGCTGTGGTAGAAGTTTTCTGAATTAGATGCTGGGCTTTCACTGAATGTCTGGCTCTGTGAGTTCTTGGTCTGCACCTGGAAATGTTTGCTGCAGGTACTGCCATCTGCTTTCTGTTGGACCTCTGGTGAGACAAAGGAATCCAAATTGGTGTGTTGGTGAAGTGGTGTTTAGGCAGAGGAAAAAGAGGTACTTTCCTCATGAATTTCCATAATAAGTTATTGTATTCTAAACATTAGTCAGAAGCAACAGTGTAAATTGATGATAAAGTTCCTGCAGTATATGGTAACAAATGAACATAAAAACAGATAAATCTTTTGCTCCTGGCGGTTCTGAGAGGTATTTCAGCTTGTCCTGCAGGTCCTTAGAGAAAGGCATTTTCAGTTGACTGATACTGTTTAGCACATTTCTGCAGAGTAATTAAGGTGCAAATAAGAGGCTGTGGGGATGCTTAGGCTGTAGTCAGTGATGTGTTTGTTTTAAGATGATCAGCCTTCTTGATTTATACCTGGAAATCATTAATTCTCAAACATTGTGCCATCTCTGGAATCTGAGCATAATATGCTCGCTTTGTAAAACACCTCAGGGAGGCAGCTACCCAGCTAACCAAAATTCTCAGGTAGTCTGTGGTAAAACCTCTAGGAAAGGCAAATTATGGCTGTCTTTTGGGGTGATACGAGCCTGGCCAATGTCATGAACCATTTACCTAAAGGAAATATGCCAACCTAGGTATTTGCAGCATGAGCAAAGTACATGCTTTGTTCAAAGTACTGTGCTTTGACTGATCTGCATCTTAAGAAGTGGGAGAAACTCCAGAAGGTGCTTCCCATTTGAATTTTACTGCATGGAGGGAGATACTAAAGAGTGGCTGTGGTATTTTGCAATTTTTTGTCTTTTTAAGTCTGCCACTGATTCTTTTTTCTGCTTGGCCACTTAGCAAAACAGCTTACTGTGTGGTGTTTGCTTTTACCCTGCCTGTACCTGCAAAGAAGTATGTATGGATACATACACACCTAATCACATATGTCTGTATGAATATATATATAAAATAGAAGATGTGTATCTTTCTTGTAGTAACAGGACAAAATGGGCTTTGGTGACTATTACTGATTCCCTTTTGCAGTTCACTGAAAACATGGTGTGAAACAGGGCAGTGTGACTTGGCCTAACTCAGTGTACATGAGTAGATCTCCACTACTGTCTCCTACCCATTTCATCAGTGAAATTTTTTGGCATGCTGTTTTAGACCAATAGTCAACCCACTTCTTCATTACTCTCACCAGAGAATGTCGTGTGTGTAAAATACATAAATAAAATAAATAAAACTTGAGTGAGTTAAATTTGTGTGTGAGTCTTAAGAGTGGCCTTTTATTTCATATGATGCTGGCCACTTAAGGCTATACATTTTAATACTGTTTTTATTGACAATACAAATTAAGCCTGCTTAAAAACCAGAGAAATTGGATCTAGGTTGTGCCTGTACAATCCTCTGCAGAACTGTTTTCTCACTTCCAGACACCTCTGTGACTGGGCCCCTGAGCAGTGAGTGGCAAGAAGCAGCTCTTGGTGATTTACTGACCTCAGAGGATAAGGTGTCCCCCACCTTACAGAGATCAATGTGCTTTGGAGTCAGTCTTTCTGCAGGTCCTCCACCTAAGGCAGATCTGACCAACACTTCTTTTGTTAGGCCGGTGAAGCAGGATGGCAGTGCTGCCTCCTGAGATCAGAGGGTGGCTAAATCCGAGCTTTAAACATCACTTTGCTGCTCACCATTTTAAAGGAACCTTCTCTGTTTAATTCCAACTTGCAAAGCTCATTTTACTTTCTTCCACCTGTTGATACAGTTGTGGTACCACTGTTTTCCACCTTCAACTGCAGCATAAAATAGGTTTGAGCTCCTTAACCATTCCATAATGATAATTTGTATTTTTATAGCATCTTTCACTTTGTGTTACCCAGATGATGTATATGTTTGATGAAAAAAGCTAGGTGACACCTTTGTGACTGAGGTGATGGAGGCTCTCAGTCACAGGGAGGTTAAGTATTAAATTAAGGAAGTCTTTTGGCTTCCTTCAGAGGTCTGGAGAACCTGTGTTTCCTTATTTTGGGGGTGGGGACGGGAAGCTGCTGCTGGGATTAAGTTATAGAATGTTTAACTGCATGGGGGNTGGGATTAATTTATAGAATGTTTACCTGCAGGGGGGTTTTGGGGGGGGAGGGGAACTATTATATAATGGTGAGGTAGAGAGGTGTGTGTGTATGATAATTAACACCTGATGCTCACTGTATTAGATTCCCCTCTGATCAACAATGCAAAACATTTAAAAAGAAAATACAGAAATAGCGATCTCTACTCTGTAGAGGTAGCAACATGTTCTTCGAGAGCCTGAAATTAGTGTGAGAGCAAAGTGATTTCCAGAAACAAAAGCTTAAGACAATCTTGTCTAAGGTGCCTGCAACTCACTCAACAGGTAGAACAAATTAACACAGAGTAAAAAAAAATGGATCTAAGGAGGTGTTGAACAGAGAGCTCATAAAGCATTATAGATCTTTATGAAGCCTCATAAGATTTTTATTGATATTAATGTCATTCATTGAAGTGTTGTTTTAACTTCAACTACCTCTCTAGCATATTACAGTTCTCTATGAGTTTTGCATATTATGAAGTAGGAGGTTCTTCCATGACTGAGGTACCTTACCTAAACAGCCAGATGCTTTGTCCAGACCTATACAGCGAGTTTTCAGTAGAGGAGGGATGGGAGCAGAAGAACATCACTGGGTTTGCTGTGCTGCTGGTTAGCAGTTTAATTCGTGTCACTTGAACTGGTGCTTCACATGGGTAACAACTTTGCTCAGAAAATGTCTGCCAGCCCCTGAAGGGGAACAGAGGGCTACATATGGGTTAGAAACAGCACAGCCATGTCTACTCCCAGGCATGTTTAAGAAGGACAGAACTTGAATTTGGCCTTGACATGGGACAGAAGTGGGAAACAAACGCCTAGGGTGTCGTAGGGAACATGAACGCAGAAGAACATCATGAACATGGATGCAAGGTTCAGATATTGGACCTGCAGTGGACTCTTATCAGTGCTGTATGTGCTTTAAGGGGCCCAAAACCTTGTCTTGCCCTGGCAGCTGGACTGCAGAAGCTGCGAGGCTGCAGGAATTGTCTGTGGCCACTAGATGACTCCTTCAGCCTACTGGTCGATAAACTCGGAGTGGTAAAAAACTGTGAAGAGCTGGTACAGGAAGGAGAGGGCTGTTGTGGATCCATTATGAGAGAAATGTGCCCAAATACACGGCTTATGTATCTTCCAACTGCTGATGAATATCTACAGCTCGCTACTTTGTGGTGTTGATACATACATCAAAAGCATTTGCAAAACAAAGGTCCAGACCTCCTTAAGGAGGCAGTGAACAGGTGAAGAAACTAATTTTGCGAGTTGTACTACTTGTTGTCTAGACTACAAGTGATACCTGGTTTTAAGTTAAGCGCTCCCATTACAACTCTTATTTAGCAAACTTCCACAAAAAGAAACACTAAAACCCCCACCCAAACCAGCAGCACCATAATGCTCTCTTTTCCTCTTCTTCTCATCTTGTAGACCGGTGGATGAACCCTTTTAGGCTGGAAAAATGTAAACAGGCTCTATTGAAATTAAGGCCCAGACAGAATTCCCACAAACTCTCTACAGTCTTCATTGCATTCACAGAGAGTCCACTTACCTTATGAAGCTCAGGATTAAATAATCTTCCTGTAATTTAGAGACAGCATAAGCAATGCTTCAGTTTCATAAACACGTATTTACCAATGTCTGTGCTAACCATGTCATCCCTTTATCAAGGTAATTAGATGATGAGGTGGTACTCTAGTTGCTCCATGTGTTTCCTGACATCCGTTTTTACTTCTGAGATGTAATAATGAATCATTAATTGCCATTAAATACAATCAGTTCCTGGTGCAAAGTATGTGCTGGATGAAACAATAGTGCACACGGCTGATTTTTTTAAAATTCAAAATTGCTTTTGTAAGACAAAAATCTCATAGCATTGAGACTTGACCCTGAACTGTGGCTTGATCTGTGAAGATTTTATATGATTCTTTGAAGCTGTTATGTCTGAGTGCTTCAGTGTTCATGGTAAGCATAGTATTAGTCCTGTTTGTAAATTTAATAGACATGTTTGGAACTCTGCTTTAGCTAAAGTTTTCCATTTTCTCTTNTAATGATTTATAAATAAAGTAAGACAGAATTGATGAGGAGAAATACTGAAATAAGGAAATTGGGTTTTGGCATTTGCTTAAATCATTCCATCTGTCTTGCTGCTGTGTCCTTATTTTATTAGTTACNTTGATAAGTCCAAAACCTCTTCTGAATTAGCTTCCAAACATGCAATTCTGAATTGAGTCTTTGCAAACCAGAATTTTCTTGACCCAAACCTATGTCTGTTTTCGAGGTTATGTTTTCCCAGCAACACAGTGGGGTTTAATTTTTTGGTTGTGTCACAAAGATATGATACAAAAGCAGCTGTTTTATGAGATCTNGTTGTCTGAGATTTACATGATTTTATCTGTTTATTTAAAAGCTGTAGCTCTAAGGAAATGCCTTGCTTGTTTAATTGAATGGTCAAGGAGGAAGGTTCAGGGGCAAAGCTGATCGCTGTCTATTTAGACTTGGTTTCTTGGTCTCTTATGTGCTGCAAGACAAATAAAATTGTGCTGCAGCCTGTTAATATCAGGCTAATGAAATGTAAAAAAATAAATGAAAATAAAGAAAAAATACCTAATCCTGTAGTTCCCGTTAGCTTCTCACTCTGAACAGTGTTTTATTATTGGATTTATGCTACTTTTTCTGCTGCTGTCAGTGATGGTTGTAGATATGAATAGAAGGCAGCATGTAGCATGGATCAAAGTGAGGTGAATGAGCTGAATTGGAAATTTACCATGCTTGAGCTAATCTGGCAGTGGAAATGACATGAGTGGCTTAATTTTATTTAGAGCTGTGTAAAGGGAGAGGCATTCATGTGTGTGCTGGTCCTGTCTCCCCCAGCCTCTGCCTCGTCTCTCTTCTTGTTCTCCTGGGCCCCAGGTGATGTGCTGGGATGTACACGTTATCAGCTTTGAGGTCATCTGGCATTTTGGGAATTAGTTGGGCTGTTGCAGCAGTTGGGAGCACTGGGGATGGTGATGTATTTTATGTTCAGCCTCCACTCTGAAGTGGCTGAGCTGAGTCCAGCAGCAGGGAAAAGGCTGAGCCGAGGTGCCGTCGTCTCTCTGCAGACCTCCGGCTTGCAGGACTCTGTGTGCTTGCCTGCCTGCCTTCCTTGTCCACTGTCAGTGACGGAATAGCCAGTCCCTTGGATATTTCTTTGTTCCATCCCTTAACATAGTTTTCAGAATGGTTAATGGTCAGGCTTCATAATGTTATGTCTTGTTGTACAAAGACCCAGGGAGGGGAGCACTGAGCATGGTCAGGCAGAAAGAGATAATGAGAGTTGCATTGTGTTTGTTTAGGGAAGGGGAGGGGAAAACCCCAAACAAGCTCTTTCAGAGTCTGAGAAACTTCTGAATGAAGAGGAGAATTTTGTTTTGAGGCAAAGTTGTACAGCAGTTTTACTTTAACAAGTTACTAAATTTAAGATTAAGAAGGAAAACTTCGGGTATTTCTTACCCAGTTGGAACAGTTTTTGCCTCAAATACAAGCATTTGATTATGAAGTAAAATTTAATCATGAACTTGGAAATCCTGTTGAGGACTGTTTGCAGATGTCTGAAAGTTTGTCTTTTTCATATATGTGTTGGATTACATAACTGTAAACTGAATGTGTCTTAAAACAAGTGCTCGTAAAACTTTTAATTCATCCTGGGATTTTGCAGGATATTTTCATGCCCTAACAATATATTTTGCAAAGGTCTATACCTGTATTACCATAGTCTGAAGCACAGGTAACATTGCATTAAAGTTTTCATGAAGTTTCTGTCAATTGGAATATTTCCCAGCATCAGTTTTAGAAGTCAGGTTTCATTTCCTAGTGCCAATATTGACACAGTTCTGAGACGGGTGTATTTAGCATTCACTCTGAAGAGGGTACATTCTTTGATGTGCATCCAGAAAATTGTTTTGGTGTGGGTGGGATTTCTATTGTACGTGGGCACCGGGGTTCCCTCTAGGATTAGATTTCCTCATCCTCCCAAAGCTGCTTTGAGAAGAATGCCTTTTATACTGCTGAGAATTGGATTTGGTGTAAAAGCCTGTTCCAGTGCATTCTGTACCGACTGCCTGTGCCACCCTACGGGGCACAAGAAGTTTTCCCCTACCAGGGTGACCAAACTGCTGCCATCTTCTTTGCCCTTGTTGACTTTCAGAACAAGAAACCTATGGGAAAAGAGTGCTGAAATACTTAAATAGCAGTTCTTAGTAAGTACTAATACCTCATTTTGGGATGATACTAATGCTAATTTCACTGGTTTGTTGAGAATCCTTTGATGTCACTTGTAATCTCAGCCTGTCTCCAGCATCCTGTTTCCAGGTAATTTGCAACTAAACAATCTATTTACGGGTTGTGCCAGTGCATCATGCTGGATAAGATGACACATTGCCTTTTGCCTGTGAAGTAAGGAGGATAAAGAATCTGTGTTTATTTATTAAAGCTCAGTTCCCTAACTGAAGTTGTGCAGAAACTCTGCATGAGGCGGTACTGGAGACCTAAAAATAACACCTCACACTGGCCAAGCTGGCAGCCAGGAGTCTTTCTTAAGCAGCTTAAAGTTGTAGATTGAGTCTCCAAAGAAATGGACTGTTTGCATCAGAGCTTTTACAGCCTGAGATGGGCAGCAGATCCTGTGTGAAAGTGGAATCCTGATGGTAGGTAACTAGTTGAAGCATATTCTGAATTTCCAAGTTGTTTCTATTGTTCCCTCTCAAATGTAAAGGAGCAGCAAAGCAGACTTCTAATACAATACTTGATATTTGTATATAATAGCCATTACATCCATGTGATTGACAGGTTTTCTCTGTTTATCTTGTATATTTCTGTATCAAACACTGTCTTTAAATATGGTAGAGATCTGTGACACCTCAATTTGTGATACAATACAGAGCAAGATCCACTAATGGGATTGTGCAGACCTGTTAAGTGCTATTCATTAAAAATAAAAAATACCTAAATATGCCCCAAAACCAAATCCAAACAAAATTAAAAAAATCCCCAACCCTAGAGATTGACTGTGGATAATTTTGAGTATACAACAGTTCTGCAGTCATCCTTGACTATCCGCTGTTGACTGTATTGCTGGAATGGGTAGAAAATACTAATAGTGTTCTTTACGCTGTATTGTGGCTTTATTATTGTTTTTTTCTAACAGTTGAATCTTACTGCAAATGCTTTGCAAATAGTAACAATACATTCATAGATATCTAAGAAACAACTAATCTACATATATACAGTGTTGGAAACTCAAAGTGTCCTCTCTTTTTGTCTGATAGACACATACATACACATATGAGGCATAGGAAGGAGATCCAGGTGGAAACTTACAGGTTTCTCTTGATGCCATGTTTTCCTATGCATGTTTTCCTAGGACTGGAATTGGGGTTTGGACTGAGTTTATAGAGAAAGCATGTAAATGAACAGTCCCATGTTCATTTATTTTGTCTCCTGTCAAAGTTTTGTTAAAAAAATCATCATTTTTATTTAAAAAAAACACCCGTATTTTAAATAATATCAAGATATTTGTGGCTTTTTCTCTCACCTCTGACAAAAAAAACTGTTTAAGTTGACCAGGTGTGTAACTTCATGATTACAGAGCACTGGGGAATGAAGGAAAATAGCACACTGTTCAGCAAATAAGGTCTACAAATACGGGTTAATGGTTAACTACATTTAAGTCTGGAAATGAGTGTATATTAATTACAGTTAATTACGAGATGGTACAAGGCATTGTCATGCAACGTGCTCAGAACAGACTGTAACTTCAAAGTGTGCTGTTAGTAAAAGGATTTGGGTTATTACTATGTCATTTTTAGACAGAAATACTGTTCTTTGTTATGGAATCTCCGAAGAGCCGTCATGGCCGTGTCTGCTGTTGACGTGAAGGGGATCATCATCTTCAGTGAATATTTCATACATGTACCTCTGAAGAAAAATTAATCCACTCCCATTTGAACTGCAGTGATGGCAGCTTGTCCAGCTGTGCTGTTTTCTGCCTGTGATTGGCCCCAGAGCAGCACACAGAGCAAAGGT
>VYZS01089061.1:10856-33414 GCA_013400695.1 Neodrepanis coruscans | reverse complement strand
TAGATTCAAAGTAACTTAAGAGTTACCAGGCAAAACTTGGAATCTATTGGGAGGCGATGGTGAAGAGCACTTTCCCTGCTTGTATCTCTCTCTGATTTTCAGACAGTCTGTGTGAATAAGTCCCTGAGAAGTTGAGGGGAGCTGCATTTTCTGGTTTACGTGATTCTGGACTGTTCCTAGGAACATAATATAATGTGGTGAGTCAGGATAATTCTCAGCTCTCCGGCTCCTTTGTGAGCCCTTTCCAATTTGAGATCTGTGTCCAGTTGGTTTCTGTGTCAGATGCTCCTTTAGTTGTAAAACGTAGAAAGTTTTGGTATTGTACAACACTCTCCTGAAAACAGCTTTTTACTGGGGGATTATGTTTGTTGCATCAGTGGCTTTTAGTGAGCTGGTAGATGTAACAGAACCACTGCTATGAAACCAGCTGTTGTGAAGTCTAGGAATACATCTGCAGGTTTGCTTGCAGTTCCCACTTGCTTGATGGCATTTCTCAACCTTGATCCCTTCAAAAGCAGAGAGTATTTGAAGGACTAGCAGGCTTGCTTGTTACTTCCATGCTAAGCAAACAAGTGAGAAGCATCCTGGTGAGCCTTGGGAGCGGCCACTCAGTTTACAGTCACTTGTGTCTCCGTGGCACTTCTATTTCCCATGGAGATGGGGGGCCCCAGGGCCCGTGTCTTCTGGCATGAGCAGGCACCTCTGGCTTGCAGCACTTCCAGACTATAATGGAATCATCTCTTTTATAGAGATTAGATGAACACTTCAGTATCTTGAAATATTTCTTCTAATTAGTGTTGATTTTAGCAGCAGTTGCAATTCATCCGAGAGCCTGGATGGTGGAGGAACGTGAGTAAATTTTACTCCTGTCAAGCCAGAGGTAATGGTGTTAGAGCTCAGAGGGTGCAAAGAGTTCTTTGATAATGTGGATCAGATCATCGAGGTACTGTGAATTGGTGTAGTCAGTCAGCTGAAGAAAGAGTCCTTGCTGAGGTTGTGACCTGTGACTTAAAATAGGTAACTAGATTCAAGAGTGTAGAGGTTAGTTATGGCATTTGATACGATCTCACCATTTTACTTCAATTCAAGCTTGTATTTATTTCTTAATGTCATCTTAAATTAATCCTCAGCAAATCCAGTATTGTGCAGTTTTCCTTTAAGCGTACATTGAGATGTGCAGGGCACACACAGGACTCCAGACAATCTTTATTTGCTTTTGACTCCGGGCAGCTGTATTGAGTTAAGGTGAGTTGGATAATCAGTATCTGGCCAGCATCTGATTCTGTGTCTGAGTCTTTTATCAGTGGGTTCAGTCATGAACAAATGGGTTGGGTAGAGTGTTGCTGATCTGCAACACTCTATTTTAAGCTTCAGCTGTGGTAGGAAAGCTTTCTGTTACTGTAGCAGTGGCCATCATACTGCAGGCACTTGCCAGGTGCTACTGTGTCCCCCTTTGTGTCGTTGAGCGAGGTGCATTGGCTGTTACGTGTTGGGTAATGGCTGGCGTGTGGTAGGACACACCATGGACAGTTTTCATGCATGGAGTGGGAATGCTGAATGGTCAGTGCTCTCTATAACATGGACAGCTGGTGGGTATTGTGGTGTGAACACCAGTCTGGTGCTTTGGTGGGATGGACTTTTTAGCAGGCCACAGGTTAGGGATGTTTTGATGGTTGGGTGTCTGCAGCTTCTGCTGAAAGTACTGGAAGTAAAATAGGTAGACTCCCTAAATCTTCTTTCATTTTAATTTTCTCCATTCAAATCTCCTATCATTTGACTTCCATGAGCCAAAAAACGTGCCTGACCTGGCTTTTGCTGTAGGCTGAAGTGCGCATGTATGGTCAGCTACACAGCTCAGCTGCTCAAATTGCACTAACTTAGTCCTGTTTCTAAGCTCATAAATCCGTTTAACCTAAATCAAAGTACTGAACGCTCTGAACAATTTGTCTTATGAGGCTTCAGCTTCATGACTTCTTTCATCAGAAATCAGCCTGGGTTTTGTGACACACTGACAGTCACGTGTTGTGGATGCAAATTCCAACATTTGATACAGCTTTATTTCCCTGGCATCCTCGGAGCTTAGTGGTGTTGAGGAACCAGCCTAAGCTCTCTGAAAATAAACAATTCAAAATAAGAACTGGATGCATCCAAGTTAATTTAAAATTTACTAATGTGAGTTGTTGTGTAATTAAGGACTTGTTCTTGTGTAGGTAATGTAACTTCCATGGCCTAAACAAGTAGAAATTTTAAAAGTGTGTTTGCTGATGTGAATTTCCATAATGGCCTATGAAAAGTTATGTGACACAGGTAATCTGAAGACAGCGAAATGTCAAATACCAAACTCTCACTGAGTAATGTAGCTGGTTTCTAATTTGATATAAAGCTTGCATATAGTGCATCTTATCACTGAGCTCTAGCAGGCTGCAGCATAAATGGTCTTCTGAGATACATCTTGTTAGGGTTTAATGTTATAAAGCAATTCATAATTCAGAATACTCTCTCTCTTTCTCTTTCCCTCCAAGGGAAAAATTTCCCTTTTTCTTGTAAATATGTGTATACAGTGAAATAAACAAACTTGATAGAGCTACAAAATGCAAAAGTTGCACTTGTTAAACAGCATCTCAAGTATTTCAGTTTCATAATTACACTGTATATATAAAATACAACAGAAAAAAGGTGAGATTTCTGGCAAATTATTGTTTACTTTCTCCAGTGAGACCATTTTAAAACACTCTGCTTTTCATTCAGTATGCTTTTATTGTGCAAAGTAATGAAAACTGTATAAGATAGGAGTTAAAAAACCAGGAAAAGTCAGTTTTTCTTCACTAGATACCCATTCAAAGTGATAACAATGCATACAGGATGCTCAGTTACATTTTAGAGTTTACAAAATATGAAAATACAAGCCTGAATGTATTTATGTGATTTATCTATCTTAATTATCTTTGGCTTTGCTGGAGACTCTGTGTGGTTCAGAGATGCTCCAGAATAAAGCCATAAAGTGGGTCAATAGAGGTGTTCAAGCATCATATGAGCTGTCAGTTTGTTTTCACTATTTCTGGATCTTTCTCCTTTAATAAGATTTAATTTCCATAGCCTGGTATAGGTGTTGTAGGTCATTGTCTGTGTTATGAAGGCTGCTTTTCCATGAAACGGGGACAGTCTCAAGTTGTCTAAGGTTAAATAACAAAACCCTTGGAATACAACGGTGTCAGTAGTTAGTAAAGGTCTTTATTCCCATCTCTCATGCATGCTGATTTAAATGAGTTTTGAGTCTAAACCTGTGTAACCTTATATATTTTTATATGGTTTCACTGGTATCATAATAGAGTCTTTAGGGCTTCCTTAGCAAGACAAGACAGGGAGGGGGAAAAAAAGTAACCTGGGATTTTTGTTTTGATCCATTCTCTCTTCTCCAGAGAGAAGTCTTTATGGGGCTGGGCTTTTCATGTGATGGTTATTGCACTCAGCTTGTTTATAATTTTGTGTGTGAGGATACTGTTCTCTTCTAATGAATGTCTAGGAAAAAAAATCAATTACTTAAGTGCAGAGTCCTTTTAATAAGGAGATATTTTCTTATGCATTACACTGCTTTCTAAAGATGTCTTTGAAGCTGAACACAGTACATTCAAGTCTACAATGTTCTGAAAGGTGAAGACCTAACATCATCTTGGGGAGAAGTCCTTTGGAGTTATGCCTGGAGTTGTCCTGAGTACTAGCAGATACTTAGTATACTTGATGTGCTGTTATTCTCATAACAACAACTCATGTCAGCTTTTATTACAAAAAAGGTGACTCCAAGGTGTGCTGTCCAGTATATCTGCTGTTCTATCCTTTCCACATGCACACTCTTTTATCAGTCTGAGCAAACATCTGAACAGTAACAACTGAGAGGAGTTAGTCTTTAGGGCCTTCTTTTTCTTTTGGAGTCAGTTGTGCCGCACTGTTGCAGGTGCCAGTTGTGCAGATGGGAAGGTGTACAGAAGTCCAACCTCAAGCCCTTGTAGAGAAGGCTGGCAGTGGGCTGAGAGTGTGTTTTATGGAGTGAATGGGGCCATGTATGGCCCCAAGCTGGGCATTACTCTCCAGGCAGCTGAGGCTGTTTGAAGTGAAATCTTTGCTGACTTCCGTGATGTGGGAAGAGCTCTGAGTTACGTCCTGGGGGATGGAATCAGCAGCATAAAATCCCTCCAGTGCCCAAGGCTAATCCTATAGCTGGAAGCACTTGTCAGCATCCTTGGACAGTGGAGAGATGCCCATACTTGCCTTCCTGCAGCCCCTGGTATTCAGGGAAGGGAAGGGCCCAAGATGCTGCTCAGCTGTCCTGGTGCCTCCGACAGAGTGTGTTGCCCTGTGGTGGCTGCAGGAAGGGATGTGGGAGGCCAAGGCCACTCACCTGCCACAGGGTAGTGTGATGAAAAAATGCTATGAAACGACAACTGCTGCATTGACCTGGGTATTGTCAAAGAAAGTTGTGTTCATAAGGACAGAGCAGGACTGAGTAATAACTTGGCAGTTACTGTTTGGTACGTTGTGGGGTATTCATTATTCTTCCTTTATCAGCACTGGATGGTCAGTGTCTTGTGTTCTCTGCATCTGGTCCCCACTGTTCCAGGGGGTGGATGAATGTTCTGGGCAAGGCAGAGTTTGTGGGAGGATTGATGGGGAAATAGTTTTCCTGCTACTACTGATGAGTTCACTGCAGGAAGGTGAAAAGGTGGAGGGTGGCTTCTGCTGTTCTGCTCTGTAGTTAAAGTCTACCTGCTTTGGTTTCTGATGCAAACAGAAAACGTTTGCATCAGGCTTTCAAGAAAAAAATGAGGGCAGATTTGCCACATTTGAATAAACCAGAAATTACAGCAAATAGGAACTGCTCCAGTCTCTGTGACTTAATTGTATCATTTACAATTACTTTGACCTGATCAATTCCTTAATTGATAATTGACTGTGCAGTATTAATCAGTATTAAAAGGATAAACCTCAGTGACATTGCTGTGCCACTCAACAGAGAAAACAGAAAATATTCCTCCATTCAAAGAGATTCATTCCTTAAACTTAGAGGAAGGGTTCTCTTCAGGAATAGTTTGGTAGTGATAGTTTCATATCAGTTAACTATATTATCTGTGTGCACAGCTGCTGTTTCTCCACAAGTGGTGGCAGAGGAGTTGGATGTAAAGCCTTGAGGTTATGACCTGATGTGTATACATAGTTGGATGTAGATATATCTTGCCTAAATGTGTATCTGTATTTCCATCTAGGAATATCTGCATAGGCATAATAATACAGTTTGTAATGCTCATTAAAAGTTTGGAGGTATTTACAAGTACTCAATTTTATGTCTGTTAAACAATCAGCAAAGATTCCCAGTAGTGATCAAAAGAACTGGGAAAAACAGTATTTTCATCTTTGTTTCTCTGTGGTCTTTAAGATAAAAGATAAAAACCATAATGTCTACCTGTAATTTAACTATCCAGTCTTGTTTGAGGTGTGGCTTCCTTGTGAAGTGGCTGTTTTGTGTTGGCTGGAGGTTTATTGTTTTGGCTTTTTTTCTGCTGGAGAACTAGAGAAGCAGTTTTCACCACCCAGCTGGAGTCAGACTGTTGGAGTTCTTTTCATGAAGCCATTTCTTTGGCGGTTGGTTAAGAAATGTGAGTTTTAAATAACTGATAATGGAAACAGAAAGAGAACTCAAAGTTTAAATAACCTATTTTACTGAGAGAAGTTCTCCTTTCAGTTTTTACAGGCATCTGGTACTTTCTTGGTGGTTCTCCAGAAAACCTTGCCAAAAGGAGATCTAATGAAACAGTGCACGCTGATATCCTCTATTTGTGGCAACGTTGTGTTTGACTGCAGCTTTTCCAGTTTACAGTATTACTCCATATTTTTGAAGTGCACAGGGCATAATTAAAAAGAGTAGCTGACAATAACAAAATCCTAAATGAAAAGTCAGATGTTTTCCACGCTTTTCATATTCATAAGGTGTTCAGAGAACTGAATCACAGGACATGGGACTTGACAGCAGAGGGAACCTACATTTTATGTTAGTGCTCTCTTTCCAGACCTCCATTTTTCTTGGGAATGCCTACGTCAAACAGTTTCATACAGTTGGGATTTTTTTGCTTTTTGTTTTACCTTTAAATAAGCTTTCTACTTGGTTTCATTGTTTCTGGAAGTTGCTGTGGCTGCCATGGGTGGTCCTGAGGCATCTTTTCAAGAAAATATTCAGTGTGTAAATGTTTTACTGAGTACTTTGCCTGTACATTTTTGGAAATCTGCCTGTGCTACCTGTCTCTGTGGGCTCCTTCAGTGGTAGGCCATTGCAGTGGAAGTGTGAATTAAAGATAGCTGATTGTTGAAGTGGTGTACTTTTTCCTGTGAACTGACTTTGCCCTTACACTGAGAATGTTTACAATGATGAGAACTCATTTTCTCTTCCTAAGCTTTATCCAAATGTTTGACTTGTCATAATTTAACTGTTACGTATAGCAAACTGAGGTTTTTAATGCCAACATCAGAAATCATTACCAAGAGCCAGTTTTCACAAATTCAGTTCTAGTCATTATGACTGGTATGAGTCATTTAATCTGATGCAAAGAAAACAGAAAAGATGTTAAAGCACATAGATGTCAGTTCATTCTTCCACTTTTCATGTTCCATGGAAAAGCTTCCCAATCAGGAGGAAATTTCTGAGCTGTCTGCAGTGTGCCTTGTAATTCCATGAAGATGCTATAGGGTTTTCCAAACAAGAATAATTCAGAACTGTGTTAATGGAGGGAAAAAATATGTCCTTACAGTCCACTGAGCTAAAGGTGTCTCCCTACTCATATAACAGCTGAAGATGACAGGATTGATCGAATAGCCTGGCACATCCACAGTTGTCTGCTTCTCTCCTTTACCACAACATTGCAATTTATGTCAGCAGAGGAACTCAGGTCATAGATAATGACCATAGCATAGATGGTAGGATGTCCACTCTATAGGAACACAAGGAACAGTAAACTGCATAACAATTTACTTGTCCACAATAGCCTGCCATCATGGATACCCAGAGTATTCAGGAGAAACCCATCTGTTTCCCTACTCTTTAGAAAGTGCTGGATATACATGGAAATAATTTTTTGAGAGTGATGAGAGCTTAAATTAGTTGTGGCTTGTTGGCTCGAATTTTAAGTTGTGTTTTTTTTTTTTAACTGAGACTTGTTTTTTGAGTTTGTTGAATGATAAAAAGGTCCAGCTTTGTGAGTTGTATGGCATTGTAAATGGGCATCAGAAGATAAAGACAAAGGACCACTCAGTATTTCAGAAATGGAGGTTTCTGAGTTACTGTTTAATGAATGGTATGTGTTTGCGTTCACATACCCATGAAATCCACCCATTCTGAGAGGGCTTCATTAAGAGCCCAGCATTTAATAAGCAAGGATCCACAGCCATGTTTGAGAGGGGTTTTTTGTGTTCCTGTACTTAAAATCTCTTTAAAAAGGAAAGAAAAACCTTTTCCTGCTTCCTGCAGAGGTTTTAGTGCAAGTCTGGACTACTCATACGAGGAACTGTCTCAGCTGATTTTAAGTCTTTGATTCTTCAGTGGGCAATGAGATCCTTTGTGTCACCACTTAAGGCTTGTGAAAGACCTGTGTATCCCAGAGATTGCTGCCAAATTAATGCATCCTGTAGCAATTCTAGAGCATTTAAGAGGCCTGCAAACCAAGCAAGTTAAGCTATTTTAAAACTTGAATTGGAAAGTCTTGTCCACGCTTTCCAAAATACTTAGGCATCTTCATTGGTTTGATAAGTTTTTATGAACAAATCATGTGGGGTTGTCTCTCCAGTTTTTACCAGCTCATCGGGGACCTGACCTAGACTTTCAGGGAAGACTCGTTTGTGTTTAGACCCTTGAGCCTAGAACAACAGACTTCTGAACTGGCATGCCCACTGCAGACCTCTGAGGATGTCAAACATCTGGATTTTAGATTTTGTTCGATAGTGCCAGGTGCTCTTATATTCTCAAATGACACACATTACTTGACAAGGAAGCTCACTTGCTATTGCTGTCTTGCTCACTGAAGTTTTTTTAGGATTTGCCTTAGAATCACAGTAACTTCATGTTCTTCCCCCTACTGAAAAATAAGCTTTTTAAAAAAATTAGAATATGAAGGAAAGCTTGGGTTAAACTGGACTCATATTTCCAAACACAATGAAAATACTATGCCATGTTTAAATATCATGCATTTTTAATTTTTTTTTTTTTAGGTGGGGGAGAAGTGTTTGCAAACTTGGGTTTGTAATGTTGGGTAGCTTCCTGAAAAAAAAAACAAAACAGGAGGGTCTGAGACAAGCAAGCTGTGCTACCTGTTCTCCAGATACCAGTATTTCCAGCCCTTCTGCATTTGGAATTACGGGCAAGTATGGTAGCATGGTTGTAATGTCAGGTTACCACAAGTCAAATGAAACATAGTCATCATTCTCATGGATCATGCAGGCAGAAGAAATCAGCCCCTGAGGTGTTTAATTCTGCCCTAAGGCACAAAGAAATGTCTGGGAGACAGCAGGCCAGCTGACTTTGGCTCAGTCACTGGTAGGACTGCAACACTGGTCCTCATGGAAGGACAAAAAGGGGACATGGGACAGCCAAACATGAATTTACCATAAGCAAATTGTTCCTTAATTTAAAGAAGTGATGGAGACAAAATGCTGTGGGCAAGGAGAGAGCAGAGAACCTTGTTTATTTTGATGGTGCTACGGTTTTTGACACTTCCATTATCATCCCTGGAGCCAGACTGAATTCTGACTGGGTGGATTGCTGGAGACATTGCACAGTGTGTAAAATGCTGGCTGAGCCAGTGGTTCAGCACTGAACTGGCAGAGAGTTACTGGTGGTATTCCTTCAGGGCTGGTACTGGTGCCAGTGTTTAATATTTTCATTAGTGATACAAGTGATGGGTTGGTTTGCATCCTTAGCAAATGGACGGTTGCACCAAGTTGGTGAAAGTAGTGGATATACAGGAGCTGCCATTCAGAGGGACTTGAGAAATTTGGAGTGGGCTAACAGGAACCAAAGAAGGTTAACAAAAGGAAGAGGAGAAAACAGCTTTGCAGAGAAGGCTTGATGGTCCTAATGGGCAGTAAGTAGACTAGAACTTAGCAGCAAGACCTTGTAGCCACAAAATCAAACTGAAGTCTGGGCTGTGTGAACGAGAGTTTGGGCAGCAGGTTGAAAGAAGAGTTTTCCTGCTCTGCACTTCTGAGACTGAACACCCATACAGAGAGGCTGGAGGGAGCACAGTTGAGGACCACTGAGGTAGTTCAGTTTGGAGCACATGATGTACCAGGAAAGGCTGCGAGAGCTGGTTGTGTTTTGACTGATAAGGCCATGGGGGGGCTCCAGTTGGCTCCATCTGCCTGTGAAATAATTAAGGAGAAGAGGGAGCTAGACTTCTCTTAGAGGTGCTAAGTTGAAAGGACAGGTAAGAGGTGGTAGTCACAAGTTCAAGCTGGGAAAATTCTGGATCAGCGCAAGAAAAATATCTTCCATTGTGAGAGTGGTGGAGCAGGTGCCAGAAGAGGTGGTGGGTTCTTCATTCCTGGGAAGGCTCCTGAGCAGCATAATCCAGCTTTGAAGCTAGGCCTGCCTTGAGCAGGACTAGAGACCCACAGATGCTGTGAATTTTGTATTTCATATTTCCCTTCTCTTGAAATAATGGTTTGTTAGTGCATAAAAATTAATAATTATATTGTCTAGATTGAAGCAAAAATATTTGCCCAAAATCCTTCACATGCAGCTCATGTCACATTTCTAGCTTTAGATCTTTTGAAGTGGACATTGTGAATCATGTGATTGTCTTGCCATGAATTAAAAATAAGCCAAGTCTCTTTCTCCTTAAAAGGGCCTGTTATGTTCAGCACAGCTCGAGGTGGTGATGCATTTTTGCAACATTAGTGAGCACGCATATGGCTTGAGAAAGGGAGCATTGTCTACAACCCCGCTTACTTTCCATGGTTTAGTTCGAAGCTTATTTGAGAGAGAGGTTGTTAGGAGGAAAAACACTGAAATGTCTTATGGCATAAAGCTACCTCCGTGGCAAAGAGCAGATTTTTTTAGGTAGCTTGCTTTCTTCCAAAAATTTGAAATCATTCATACTTGGGATCCATTGAGCTCCAGGAGAATGTGGCTATAATGCTACAGTGAATTGCTGTCATAAGAGATGGGTCTACTTAGTTACACACTTGAGGATGTTGTTTGCCATTACAGAATGGCAACCCATACTGGTGTATATGTAGCTCTCAATTAAAGCAATTTTTAAAATTATGGTATAAAAGTAAAAATTCCATTTTTTTGTTCTTAATTTTGTTAGCTGTGTGTGCTTGACCTCTAGACCTTTTCCGTCAAATTAAGTACTTTAAATCTGCGTGTAGATTTTTTTCCTTGCATTTCACCTGCAAAAAAAGCAATAGACTTAGACTTGGTGTTGTGTGGCATCCTGGGGGAACAAACTGCTTTGCTGACTTGGCTGAGATCATTATAATGTTTGGGCTCTTACAGGGGATGCACATAAGGGAATACAGAATATACTCTTATCCTAAAAAGAACTAGCAGTCATGTAGGCCGAAAGTTCTATGGCTTTTTAATGGATTAACTGAATAACTGAGTACAACAATTTAGGCAGTGAGATAATGGAACTATGGGACTTTAAATTACTTTTATTATTTCAATAGGTGTTTAAAGTGGAGTTTAATGTGCTGAGTAGCTGAGGTTGCCTTATTGAGGCTGTACATGGAATAAGAAAACGTTCTACCTTTTGTGGGTGTTTTAGTAACATTGTTTATTCCTTTTCTTTTATCTCTGTGTTAAGTAATTCTCATTCTGGAATTGTGTATGTCCTGGTCTTGTATTCAGGGGAAGCTTTTTGCTTTGCTGCATCTCCAGATCTTTGCATTGAGTTTTGTATAATTGCCCAGAGGTAGTTTCACTGTCCTATAGGTTTTCCAGGTCCTGTACATGGATTATTACACTGAGGATGTTGGATAAGCCCCAGATTAGATGGGCAGGTTCAGTGGTGTGTTTGAAGGGCTTGTGTGCATTAACTAATGGGAGACAGCGCTCAGGTCTAAAATGAGGTGCTTACAGGTTTGTCCACTGTAGTGTTTTGTTGGCACAAGCATTTTGAGTTGCCCTGCAGGCTCCTTGCTGCCCGTGTCCTGGTGGGTTGATGGACCTGGCTGGATGAGGCTGTGCCACACGGAATGGGATGGCACGGGCAGTTCAGGGCGTGGGCAGCAGTGTGGGCCTGCACAGGGACAGGTGCTCTGCGTGTGCTTCCGCTTCATTGTCTGAGCTCTGCAGCTCCATGGAGGCCTGCCTGGAGGTGGATCTGAAGTGTGCCTCTCTGGGCATGTGTAGTGTCTGATTATCCATGTAGCAAGTACACAGAATGATTGCTGAACGTGGAAGGTTTGTTTTCAGTTTCTTCATCCGGAAGGGAGAGACAGCAGAAGGGAGCCAGGGCTGGGATCAGAGCTCTCTTCCCAGTCTGGCCATGAATTTGTTTCTGACCTTTTTTCAAGGTTTTTCACCTCTCTCAAACTCTTTCCTAACTGCAAAAATTAGGAATATAGCAGTGTTCCCACCTTTATTAAAGTGCTTTGAAATCAAGACAGAATGAATAAGAGCTATGAATTCTTACAATTTTTTTCACCAGCAGATTTGATTCGACCACAGCAAGGTAGCTAAAAAGTCTTTCAGTAATAAAAGGTGACATTTGGTAATAGTATGTTTTTAACTTTGTCTTAAACTCTGTGTTCTAATACCTTTTCTATAGGCATAGACAGGCCCAAAATCATATGCATATTGCTGTAGCTCTGTGAAAGTATGTTACAGAAATAGAACCATTTTCCTTTTAGGCTCTCAGAGGTTTTATGTAAGGAAGCCCAGCTATTTTCAGTGGTTGGTTGGCTACCAGACACAGATTTCCATTTTTGCATCTGGTGATTTCCAGACGGAGATGGAAGCACTTGTGTGTCTTTCCGTGAACATGAAATTCAAGATCTGATATGCTCTGCATGTTTCACACACGTTGCCTGCATGGTACACTCCTCAGGTTTGATGCCTTCTTGGGCACACGATTGCAGGTGCACATTTAGCCATTTTTCAGGATACCTAATGAGCCCAATTCCTTATACATGGGGAATAAGAGAATATTTGAAATGGGACACAGAAGACAGGAAGTAATTGTTCCTGTTAGGAGACTAATATGTTAAGTGACCAAACTTACCAAAGTTTTGGGCCTGCCTAAGATCACAGGCTGGGTTGAGGGTAAAACAGAACCCTCTTGATATGGCACAGTGGATCTTTGGCTTTATCCAGTCTGAGGAATGCTTGGAACGTGCTTTATTCTGCAGGATTTTCTTGTATGTTCAGTTGAGGTCATAATTATTTGCAGACTTCTAACAAGTCAGAATTTTCTCATCAGAAGTCATTAAGTTGTACTGAAAAAGTTCTAGATACTGTCTTATTTTGTTTCTGTGGATAAGATGGATAACTTTTTCTTCTGTTCCTTTTAATTCCTTAGTCCTGAAATCAGCTGTTTTCTGAATTAAATTCAGTTCATTAGAATGCTGAAACTTAGGGTTAATTTAAGCATCTGCATACCTTTGCGGGGTAGTAAAATAATAGTACATGATACAAATAACAGACTTCTTAAAAAATTTAAAAATAAGAAAAATGGGTTTTTTAAATACCAAACTGTAATAAAAAAGAAAATAACCACTAGATGGCACTTGAAAATTGTGTATTGAGATAGTACATCTGTTTTCAAAATCATTAACAAATTTTGGTAGACCCAAAGGTTTTTATGTAGTTCTGCAGAGTTCTGAGAGATGGTGGTATTTCCCAAAACACAATTAAAGTTCCGTTAGCTGTATCTCCTCCTGTGATCAAATTAAACCACTGCAGTAAGGAGTCTAATCTACATTAAAAACCCATTCCTGATGCTTAAAATGCTACTTTTAGAAAGAAAATAAATACATGTATAACTGATAAATGTGTGTAATGTAGTTTGGTTTCCTCTTACGTTTCATAGAATTATTTAGGTTGCAAAAGACCTTGATGTTCACTGAGTCCAACCATTGACCTTGCAGTGCCAAGTGCACCACTCAGCCATGTCCCTGAGTGCCATATCTACATGTCTTTTAAAAGACCTCTAGGGATGGTGACTCAACCAGATCACTGGGCAGCCTGCTCCGATGCTTGACAACCCTTTGGTGAGGGTTTTTTTCCTATATCCAGTCTAAACCTCCTGTGGTGCAACTTGAGGCCATTTCCTCTTGTTACTTGGGAGAAAAGATGCATAGACTTTTTTTTGTTTTTAGCAAAATTCTGCTCTGCCTTGGCATTCTATTTACCTTCCTTGTTTATGTCTAATTTGTGTAATTTGAGATACAGTGTATTTTGGCAAAGTGATGGTGCTTTGATATGTTCAACAGCTGGGAAATTAACCCAGAGTCTGGTGTGGAAGGGATGAGACAGGGAACAGACTCCTAAGGGTTCGCTTTTCACTAGTTTTTGGTGTTACACATTTTTATCTCTTGGTAAGGGAAGAGGGTAGAAAGTGATTGTGACAATTTTATTCCACAGAAAATATTCTAGTAGCTAGGAATTTATTATCAAGTCAATGCTTTGATATTTATGCAGGTGAATACTGCAGAACACCATTTTATTTGAAATTTTTGTGTAGCCTTCTTACTGTTGTTTCTGAGATGCCTAAGAGTTACGTTACCATAATTTATGATCTTTATATTGAAGATACATACAGCTGAGTAGTAGCTGTCTGTAGCCATTAATTTGGTGGCTCTTCTCTGGAGAGTGGGTAGTAGCTGTTCTAGGCATTGTATAGACAACCCTCTTGGCCTATTGCACTTGAGCTGAAGAGAGCAGAAGTAGACAGTGTATAATACTGGATGTGCAAGGATATTTTATGGCCTATTAAATATGTATTAAGGGAGTAATTCTTCCATTTGCTCATACAGCTGTATATGGTTCCCCTGACACTGGTAGTAATTACGAGTGAGTTTTATTACAAAAGCTTCCTTACACACGTGGTAAACCTTAGAGTGGCTTGCAGTAGCACTGGACACAGCTGCATTGTCTGGTTTTGCAGAACACACTAGGACAGTCAAAGAGGTGAAAAGGAGAGTTGAACAATTTTGCCATTCAGCCGTGCTCGCCCTGCGACGTCTGCTGCAGGAACATCTCTTTTGTGCTGCTCTGTGCTGTGCAAAAGCATTTGACTGTGTTCCTCCCTGACTGGACCATACAACCATTTGTATGCCTACTAATCAGATAAAAATGGAGCTTTGGGAGTGGCAAGTCGAGAACATTGACCTTTTTTTTCTCCATTCAGAGGCTCTCATGCTCTGAAGGCTGTGAGTGGAACTCCAAGCTGTCCTTGTTCACATACAATTCCAGTTTGACTTTGAGTTGTTAGCTGATAGGCTGTTCAGTGAGGAAGCTGTTGCTGTGCTGTTGCATGTGCCCCTCTGGGAATGATCTGATGGGAATGCCCATGCACTGAACATTAAGTGTTTCCTATGGCCATCTTACCTGTGAGCTCATTGGCTCTAGAGCTCTTTATGCTGAGATTAACTGTTCAATGACTTGAAAAACTGGAGGGAACTCTGGTGATTTTCATTTTATGACATTAAAATAACGGCAAAAAGCAGGAATTCATGGCTGTCTTTATAGAAACACTGCACCCCATGTAGACTCAGGTACTCTAGCTCACACAGAAGCACAAAGCAGATTTTTCAGGCTGTGCTTTCTCAGCTCTAACTTGCTAAAAACAGTGGTTTCTTGGAGCTGTTGCTATGGTCTATGATATTCTGCAGACAAGCACTCATCTCCTGTCTAAGAAGTGGTTGTATTTCACAGTCTACTCTGTGTTCCTATAGGAAAGGTGCTTTGTTGTTAAATTGCTCTGGTATCAGCAGAGGGCTTTCATAGCAGGTGTTGTCATTATCCCTCTCTCTGTGGGAGGAAGCATTGTGAAGTAGGTTCTGCCTCCTCTGTGTTTTGAATTTCAGGCATTTGTTCTGCTCACCTTCCTGGGTTTCTTGGCACTCTCTCCTGTTGTGGCAGCAGACGTAGAAGTAAAAAGAAATGCTGCTTCGGAGGAAAAGGATGTCAAAGTTTGCAGGCTGTGTGGGTTACATCTCCTTCCCCTAGAAACAGAGCCAGTTTTAGTAGTGCAGGTGTCCCAGTGTGTCCAGCACTGCACAGACCATGCAGCAGGGAAAGCCCCCAGCCTGCTCTGCAGGGGCTCCAGGCAAAGTAAATCACTGGGATAATAATAACCCAGGTGTATTTTTCCAGGAGCTACACCAGGCTGTGGGCAGAGCTGCTGTGGTGCTTGTTTGGCACGTGGGGTGGTTAGCACCCAGTGTCCAGGAAAGGCAGCTCTCACCCTAACAAATGCTTGTCTTCTGCACTTCATGACCCAGAAATTTTGGCTAGGGGGGAGCGTGTCACTGGGGGCTTGTTTAGGAAAGAAGTGTAGCTGTAGCCCGTGGTTTGCTGTGTTTCTGGTTTTGTTTCTACCTCTGCAGCTGCTGAAGGCTGAAATGAGTCCTGCAATAGCAAATGTCCTACTATAATTTAAACACAAGGCAAAAAAAAAGGCCTGCTTTGGTTAAGGCCTGTGTCTTCATTCACTATTTTTTTTTCTGAGTGAGTCTGTAAGCTCCTGTTGGGAGATATTAATGCCTCTGCTTGAATAAAGGTGTTAGTGGTTAATACCCTCAGACCTGTTTCTGCAAGGCAAACTCTTCCATTGAAGATGCAGCTCAGGGGTGATGAGCAGCTTTCCTCTCAATCTGCACCAGCATGTTGCTTCATAGAGGCAGTTGCACACAGATCATTTGGGTGTGTTGACTGGTGTTCTATTTCTATGGTGTGTGCTGCTTGTTACTGGGGATGTGTTTTTAATTTACTTTCAAAAGGGCGACCCTTAGGTGCTGTCTTTCTTCCCCACACCCACTCCCACCCCAGGGGTACTGATTTGGAACCCTCTGGCCTGGGTCTGGGGCTGGTTTGAAAGCAAACACCTCCAGTCCCTCTATCTGCTGCCCAGGCTTGGTTTTACTCCATGTCTTCCCTGTCCTCCAGCACTGAGCTGGCACAGAACTTGCTCTGAGAAAGTTTCCTCCTTGGCTTCCTTCTCATCCCGTGAAGGGCTTCTGTGAGGGCATTGCTCAGCACAGCTGTCAAATGCCAGCATGTCTTTTTCTTTTCCCACAGTACTGCCCTTTCCCTCTTCCCAAAATGCCAGGTGGTGGCTTTATGTGACTAGAGAGTTGGCACTTGGATGCAGGAGCTGTAGGACAGCCAACATACCCAGCCTCTTGCCCATGGATAGTGGGGTGGGAGTAGTGCCTGGCTGGACAATGGGACATGTGCCCCCTGCACCCCAGGAGCTGTACCAGCTGGTGGGAACACACCTGTATTCCCTTGCTGTGGCACAGGCACTTCTCAGCCCCGGGGACAGCTGCCCGGGAGGCTGCCCTGCCCCAGGACGCCCCACAGTCCCTGCCCATCTGCACCTCCCCAGCAGCCTGGCCATGGCACAGCCCCTGGTCCAGCACCCTGGACGCTCCTTCTCAGTCCCCCTTTATCCTGTGTGGGTGCCAGTGCCATGATGCAGTTACGCAGCCCCAGCACGGGTCACTGTTGTCTCTGGGTAGCAACAACATTTTTGATGCCACCTCCTCCTCCTCCTCCCCTTCATTTGCCCTAACCCTGTGCTCCTTCCTGCTCCTGAATTACAGGCATGTTTCCCATACCTCCTCCATTTCTGAACCTAGTGCTTACCTACCGAGTAGGTGTTTGGTTTGTGGATGTGTGTTGTTTCTGAGTGGCCTCAATGTTTTGTTTTCATGTGGAAGTGAAATGTTTCTGCCAAACAGAAAATGCATTGCCCAAACAGGGCAAACATTTCTTGTGGGTTGGTGGCTTGTCATTTAATCTACAAGTTTAGTTAAGAGTTTGTCCCAAAATAGAGCCAAACCTGTTGTGCCTGGCCTCAGGTAGTCCATCTGGGAAGTGCTGATCACTTTATTATTTTTTTAAAATTATTAAGTAGACTTTTTTTTAGAGATTGGGTCTACCTAATATAAAGCATAGTAGAAAACCTGACATCATTTCTTAAACTATGTCTCACTTTGTAATAGTTATTTTTGCATATCCAGGAGCCTATTCCTACAAGTATGGTAGTTGGTACCTTCTAGCACTACCTTGGTTGGTATGAAAAAAACACTTAAAAAACCCCAAGAAAATTAAAAAAATGAGCTGTTGACATTCTTTTTTTGATGTTTGGTTTTAATTTTATATATTAGAGAATAAAGCTATGCAGATCCGGGTTTGGGGATGAGGAACAGTTTAAAATCATTTATGAAAATGGAAAAGTGTGTCATTAAAAATTAACTAAGACTTGTAGCTGTGTTGCTAAGTGTTTCTTGTGGTGACAGTCTATCCCAAACCTCCACTAGCAAACAGGACCCCATTGAGTCTCAGCATGTCCCCCATTAAACCGTCACATCTCCGAAAATTAGAAAGCTCATTAATGGCTTTCTGCTGTGAAACAATAAAGAGAATATTCACTGACTGGTCAGCAATTAGTGCCAACTAGTTTTTGTCATACATTGTAGAAATACTCTGGTTTGGTTATTCCAGAGCTAAAGGAAATTTATCTTGTTTTTAAAAACACTTTTTATATTTGTGTAGGTGTATTTTACAGCCAGCAATCTCTTTTTGCTTTTATTTGAAAATTCAGATACCTTTTCCCTCCACCAGACCTGTGAGAACATGCACTCATTTTCCAGTCTTTGCTTCTTTGTTGAAACAGCTCGGTTCACTGACTCAGGAGCCCCAGGAACACCAAGCTATTAGTGTCATAGTTCAGTACTCTATTCTCTCTTTGCTATTTGTTTTTATGAAGTAGTAGGCAATTTAGGTAGTGTATAACAGAGCAGAAAGTGTGGAAAACCCACTTGAAACTCTCCTTTTGCCACTTTGTACCAATAATCTTCATTGAGTCAGCCGAGGGCCCAGCTCCCAGGATTCCAGGAAATGTAGTTTTAAGGTAACAGGAAAGCAGAAATTCATTTCCATGGTCCTCATGGAAATAAGATGAGTGCTGCTGAAGTTCAGACATTGTTCCATAGAGAACCTTCCAACAGGGAGTACACCACAGTCACAACTGACATCTCTGGGGCTCTGCTTTTGCAGGTCTTGGATTTCTTTCTAGCCTGTATTACAACATGTGCCCTGCAGGGCTTCCTTGCCTTTGAAGACCTTTGTAAGGATTTGGGGTTTTGTGGACATAATTTGGGGAATGACTGATGAGCTCACCTTGTTCCTCACAAGCACAAGCAGTGTTCTCAGTAGCAGATGAACAGTGGGGTGAGATAGTTCCAAAATTATTTCCACAGAAGTTGGTCACCTGAGGGTATAAGATTTCATGAATAACAGAGGATAGGAGGAAAAAAATTAATGTTACCAAGTGTAATCAAACACTCGTTGTTAATGAGCACTTAAAAAATGAAGACTTGCATACAGTTTTGTAATTAAAATAGAAACGTGGTAAAAAGCTAAACAGGCAGTCTTTTCCCCTGCTCCCCCTCTTCCACCCACCAAGTTTTTTTCTTAAGGAATCTTACTCTTTTTTTTCTAAGTTCTGAAGCTCTGTTAGGTACACATATTTGTAAGTCATCCAAGAAAACTGTGATTCTTTGATTAATGTTTCCAGGACCAGAAAAGTCTACCCCCCCACACTCCCTTCCCCCCCCCATAAAGAGGGTTTTTTGGGTTTTTTTACTGATGTAATATTTCTGCAATTTTTGATCAGTATCTGCAAAAAAGTAGGTGTAGAATGTCACCCTGAAGGTATCTCTTGCTATCAGTCGATCATGAATGTCAGCCTTGACAGGTATCCTCTGGTGATGTCATAAAGCATATGTGGCTTATTTTAAGCAAAGCTGTCCATTCTTCTGTCTTGTCTTGATGAAATACTCCTGCTTTCTCCCTAGTGTCTGTCACCTTTTTTTGTCATCCTTAAGCTAAGTAACTTTTAGAATCTTGTTAGCTAGTTTTAATGATTTTTACTCTTGCTAACTTCTAAACGCCATTACCTCTTAAAAGATACATGATGTTTTTACTGGTGCTGTAGAAGAAATTAACTTTTTTTTTGGTGATAACGGTTTATGAATTCCAGTTATGACAAGCTTTGTATCTTGCATGCTGTGTATCTTCTCTACTTTTAAGCCCAAATCATGCAAACACCGCCCGTGACCGGTTCTGTGACTTTCTGTGGAACTTTTTAATCACCAAATGTGCTTCAGTTCTTGTAGGGTCCAAGTCCAGCTCTTAAGTCAAAAGCTTTCTGATAGGGATGCAGGCCAGCACTTGGGGATCCCTGAAAGTAAGAGAAGGAGCTGGTGTTTTTTGCTTGCTTCTGTCTGCCAACTTCAGTCTCTTATGCAAAACAAGCAACTAAGATGCTATTGACAATGTGTCAAGGGAAAAAAAAAAAAGTAGATAAATAAATAGACTCTTAAGAGTCAGATAAATGGATTCCACTGATGTTTTGCAATTCAAGAAGTAAATAATGCCAGTAAAATTTTCGCTGTCATTTAATCGTACATGCATTCACTTTGCCATGGAGTGTCAGATAAGTAGTTACATTACATCTTGCCAAAAGGAAGGAAAGTGTCCATGTTAGCTGTATTTTACAATTGCTTGGATTTTTTTGTGGTCTTCTCTCATACGAGTATGTGAATATATCTGTTCATCATCATTACCTGTCATCATGACAGAAATGCCCATAAAGTGGGAGGGTAGCAATATGGAACATGAAGCAATCCAAAAAAAAAGCGAGTTCACCACACTTATGTTGGGATCTATTTTTAAGAGGAAAAGTCCCATGTGATGTAATAGAGCATTAGAATGCTTTTCATGATGCCAATCCTACATTTGACTAAGAGAGGCGCCAGCAAAACATGAACACCAAACAAGGTTTCTGAAATATAGATCAAAACTTATGAGAACTTAAATAAGCAAAAATGGAGACAAAGGATTAGGAAACACAGAGGTATTAAAATAATTAAATAATAATTAAAGTAATTTTGTGTTCATGTTATGAATGATGCCTTATTTTATAGGAAAGAAGAGAGGGCGTAGAGGATAGAGCAATATAGCTTGACATCTGAAGGGAAAGGGGCTTCCAGGCCCTGCAGTTAAAGTTTGAAGTCAGTCTGTGGCCTCAGTCCTTCCATTGGTGTGGTCAGATCAGGAGGGGTTTTGTTGATTGACTCTGAAGTGGAAGCAAAGACTGGCTTTGTGTCTTTCTGTAGTAGGTGGCACTTGTATTACAGCCAGGATCTGACTTACCCTGTCTTGGGTCTTCTTAAGTGTGTGTTCAGCTGCTTGGGTAACAACCCGTCTTTCTTAAAAGCCTCTTTATAATGAAACTGCTGCTTCAGGGTGACGACTAGTAGGGTAAAATTGTTCACAGTTCAAAAAAACAACCATCCCTTGAGAATTCCTGAAGCTGGGCATGAATTTCTATTTTAGCACTAATGTGTGGTGAGCTTTGGTTAATTTATTTTAGTGGTAACTAAGTGTTCAATACCTACCCTTCATGCATGAAAAATGAAAATTACTTGTGAGCTGGGTTGTAGTGAAGAGGTGAAAGGTACCGAGAGGCCCTTTGAGATTTGCAAGGTGACTGGTGCTTAGAGTCTCTGCTGCCTTGCTGAACTTAGTGCAGAGCATCAGCAGGGCCTCAGGGGTGATGGAGAAGATGTGTAAAACACACTGTGGGATCACTTATCTATTTAAGAGCAGCAGGCAGAGAGGTGCTGGCTAAAGGCAAAGCTATTGTTGAAACACCCTGAGACTTCAGCTGAGCTTCGTAAAGAAAGATCCTGGAGTGCTCCTCAAACATAAATTTAGTTTCACACTAACAAGGTAGAAGGTTACCAGTAATACTTACCATAGTTGGAGCTGATTGTAGGCAGAAGCCATATGATTAGCTCACCTACATAGGTCAGTGGTAAGGGCTGAAACAGCTGACTCTGTTGTACTTGTAGCATATTTATCCTGCTTACAAATAGGCCACATGCTTTATTGACTATAGTAATAGGCAGATCTGTATCTCTTAGCAAATGCTGAGTCTCTGAATGAATCTCTGCTACCCCCAGGAGCTGAAGTTCCTGCTTGAACATTAACTCAGCTTTATTCACTTGTGTCTGAAAATACCCAAACAAAAGCAAATGGTGGTTCAGCACTTCAGGAGAGACAGGTGGGGAGCACAGTGTAGTGTGATCCATGGCAGAGGCTACAGTGGGATAAAAACAGTATCACACGTGCATATTATGATACTGGATTGCAGCTTGACTTTCCACATTTTCATGTTTTTTTTAAAGCCAAAGTTTTTTGCTTATTTGGATCTGCTTTGCAAATCGTGGACAGAGATTTAGGTGAAATGGTGCATGATTATGTGCAGTATAGCACTCACCAACCGACAGGAGTTGGTTGAGGCATTTTCCCCAACAGGAGTTGGGTACAGAATGTGAAATTAAACTTTAAATGTCCTCCAGGTGGAAGTTGCATTATGGGGATAGAAAAGTGTGTAAATAAATGACAAGCTGCTACAGAGTTACAGGGCATCTTTAGCTGGTAGCAGGCTGGAGAGGATCTAACGAACTCTAATATCCATGCAGGAAAATGCAATTTTAAAATGCAGTTTAAAATTTTTGTTTCCTCCAGCAAGCAGTTTATGAAGTTCCTTCAGCTTTCTGCACTATTGAAGTCAGCAGAGGAAGCAGCTGCTTGACACAAGTTTCTGGGCCAAACAAGGGCGTATTGCCAAAATGGCAGCAAGTGAGCCAACACAAAACACAGCTGGAAAAGATGAACCAAAACCAGAAGTAGTGATCACTGAATGGGTGGGATATGTAGGAATGTGATTGGAGCTGTGCAGGGCTGTAGTCCCTGTGTGAGATGGTTCTCATGAGACATTTGCCCCAGTAGTGGCACCATGGCTTGGGCAGCCAATGTAAGTGCAGGTCTGGCAGCTTTTTTCTCCTCCTGCTGTAGGCTAAAATATTACTGTTGTGGCAGGCATCTTCCAGAAAGCAGCATCCTAAAATGTAGTGTGGTCTTGCAGTTACAAGGTTTGACATCTTTCCAGGCCCTTCTCTAGAGTCAGCAACAGACCTTCTTCTGGCTTTGCCTGTGGGACTGGGGCTTAGCCCAGCTTCTTTATCCTGCTGTGAGAAGCCTTTGTGAGACCATCTATTTTTGTTAGCTTTATAAAGATGTAGCTGGCTGACTGCTTTTCAGGTTCAGTTTGTTTTGATGTTTGTGGTGTTCTCTTGGAAAGCCAGCCATGCTCCTGTCAGGATTACCATTGATATTACACAGTACAAACAGAAGGCTACAGGGGACCAGAATGTGTGCCAGCAGTTCTTGCTTGCTGTGGGCTTCAGTACTCGGATGTGATGTGCTAGTTTT
>VYZS01089060.1:22314-75213 GCA_013400695.1 Neodrepanis coruscans | reverse complement strand
CAGCAGTTTCGTTTACTTCAAGAGGAGTGGTGCTAAAATTGACATGGATAAGTTTGCTTAAAGACTCTGGGACATACATGTGAAATTGCTCTAGGAACTAAGGGACATGTTAGTGTATTGCACTACAGCAGTGGATGAGAAAATGCTGTTACGGGCAGTGTTTCAAACACTCTCTTGAATATCACAGACCATTTGTAGTTTAAAAAAGCCCACAGATGATACTAAGATGTCCCACTGAGAGTGGTGGAACCCAGTTGTTTCCTCCTTCCGTTGTTCTTGCACAAATGTGTGCCTACTTGTGCAATTGCGCTCCTCCCTCACAGCCCTGTCTCTCTTGTTGGATGAGATCAGGTGCATGTGAATAAAACAAAGTCAAGCAGTCTAACCAAAATTTCCAAGTCTACATATATGCATTGAACATGAGCATCCTGATTTTTCAGAAGATCTCTATATTTCCCATTCCTCTTGAAGTAAACGAAACTGCTGCAATTTTCTTCTGCAGCCACAGAATGATCTCAGCTTTTGTGTGGACAAGACACCTCATACTGACCAAGATGCCTGGTTGCCAAAGACCAAGCATAGATCTCTCCAGTCTCACTGTTTACCAAATGCCATGGAAAACACAACAACCAGTATGTTGAAGTTAGGAAGGGTTTTTTTGGAAGGAAAATCTGAAATAGTTAGATTATCACTCATCACCAAACGTCCTCAGGCCAGGGGAGAACTCTATTAACTACGAAAAGGGGCTTAAAAATTGAACTTTAAGTTATTTGTTGTGCAAGAGATATATTTCTTATCCTTTTGAAGAATAGAGCAAATATGGGACTACTGCATTTGGATTCCAGATAATTCTACTATAATGAAAGATTCAGACTTGTAATATCAACATATGGCTACTTACACTTCTCCACAAAGAGAAGATCCTCTCAAAAGTGCTCATCTTTCTCAAAATTATACTTTATGAAGAGTCAAACCTGTAAATGAGATTATTTATAAATAATTTATGTTTATAATAAAAGAAAGTGTTAAACTTCACAGATTCCAGAAGATGTTTTTATGTAAGTACATAGTGTATCATAATAAATCCATTATATTTCAGTGCCTCTGCAGTTTACCTTTGCAAATATTATTGGAATACATTTATTTCAATGCAAAATTAAAATGGAAGGACTGGCTCATTTTCTGACATTACATTGTAATATCCACTGGTCCATTTAAATTACAACAATCTGAATTTGGATATCTTGGTTACGTTACCGTGCACTTAGGAAGTCTATTGTGGAAAATTTGTAAAATCTAGTGGCTTGTAAAAGGTAAAAAGGGCCTCAGAAAAGTTCTCAGTTATATGTCATTGGGGAATAATTTTATTATTTTAAGTATTTTATTTTAAAACAGTCTTTGACAAATGCCCATCTGGAGCAGGAAGACCATTCTGACCTTGATCTTGGAAACACTTCCACACTCATACCTAATTTACGAGCATGAACAAGAGAGCACTATATGCTCTTCATGAACATGGTGACTGAAACAGGGAGAGTTGGCATAGTAATGATTGTTTAAAAAAATATTGATGCTCTGCTAGTGCTGAGAATCGAGAGAAACTGAGGCTCTGAAAGTAGAAAGGTACAGAACCTGAGTATTGCCAAAACTGAGGTGCTACTGCTTGTTGACCAGAGCTCTCATGAGTGCTGAGATACTTCTTATTAGAGCACTCATGAGGCCTCTCATTCAGGAAAAATTTATTTGCCAGCACTCAGGATATATGCAAAGTATATGCCTCATTTTGTTCCTCCATCTTCGTACAGAAAGTAATCATTAAAAACCTTTCTGATATAATTAGTACTCTATCAAATTTTACAGGAGCTCTCATTGCTCTTAAGCACCCTGAGTAATTACTGTGCTGGGAACTTGCTATGTCCATGAGTTCACCTTGAAATCACAAAACTAACAACAGGACTGATGCTCACTTGAGGCAGTCTTTGGAAAACTGTGACTGGTTGCTCCTAAAGCTACCGATAAAAGAAAACACACATTCATTGCCCTGCCTTCTGTAGTAACCAGTCACAAAGATGTATTACTGCTGACCATGTGTGAGAAGGAAAAATACAGGAACTGCAGCACCTGTGTAGAACCCAGGAAAGCCTGCGGACACAAAGACTACGGATGTAATAGGAAAATAGTTAACATTACAGTGGTGTGCCTTCCTCTCAGCTGTGCTGTCTGTCATGTGCAATCTTAATTTGCCACCACCTCTTACCCATCTGAATTATCCTAAAGGGCAGTTTCAGCTTCTCAGCAATTTCAGCTTCTCAGAAAGGAAAGACCATTGGATCTAGGGAAGTGACAGAGTACCATCATGTAAACTTCCTAGACTTGGTTGTGCTGGGCAGTGTTGCAAAGCACTGGGCAGTGTTGCAAGCACTGGGCAGTGTTACAAGTGGAGCATAGGGTGGTCATCTAATCCCAGAAGCTAAAGACCCAAGAACTGTGATTCTTTAAAGCAGAGAGAAGAAAGTTTGGCCAAATGCAATGGAGCAAGCCTCTACATCTGTAAGCAATCCTGTGGGATTACAGTGAGCCCAGAGGTGTCAGGTACTCGGTTCCCTGGGTTATCTCCTGGATAGGGCAACCCAGAGAAGCCACTTTGCTTGTCCTGGAAAGATGGAAGACAGAAACACTCCTGTGGAAAACTTCAAATACCTCCAGGTTCAAATATATCTTGGAGTCAGAAGGCTGATAGAAATCTGCATCGGTGTGATATAGACGCCTCCAGCTGACCTGCCAAAAGCATGGATATGTTTCAGTGCTCAACTTGATAGTTTGCATCTTAACTGAGTCTGTAGAAACTTAAGACACTTTGCTTTCTGTTTCATAAATGCATGATACCTACTTTATCAAGCAAAATATTAGTCACAAACTATTGGGCATGATTTACCTCATTTGGGAATCAGACACACTTGGGGATGTATGATGGGTTATATACACATCCCTGAAGGCCTATTGAAATTGATTTCACAGTTTAGGTATTGAATAGATCTAAGCAAATGATCAGGGCAGATTTTCCACAGAATTGATAAAGCAAACAGCCTTTGGCAATTGGATCACTGAATAAGACGTGTTAATTGGAAACCTACCATTAAACATGATTGTTAGTATGCTGTCTGCACAGCGTCAGAGAACCAAAGATAACTTCTGGGAAACCCTCTAAATTCTGGATGTAAAATGAGTGTGAAAAGAGCAGGCCAAAACTGTGGACAATACCATACAGGCCACCTGCCAACAAAGTTTGCAGATCACCCAGCAGAGCGAAGCTGGACATGTCCTGGCATACAGAAAGAAAAGTGGAGCTGATGCCAATTTTCTTCAGTATTTATCAACACTATTATAGCACTGTAGCAAGAAAAAAAATCCAGTCAAATGAGTGACAGGGTTTTTTACATCTTTCTTCCCCTGAAATATATGCCAGGGAAGTGTCAGCTGAGACATCTGGGAACTTCTGAAGGACAAACTCAGGCAAAAAAGGCAAAAGGTTTAGCCACAATTCATGAAAGCTAGATAAATCCTGGTTTGAGTAATATCAAAACCCCAGCAAATGAAGCTGTATCTGGACCAACAGTGAAATGGACTTTTTATTTCAGGCTTGAGTAACCTAAAAAAACCAAACCTCTGAGAGGGAAAGAGAGGAAAGCACTTCCATAAAATCGTAGGATCATGTAGGTTGATGCTGTTTCCTTCGCATAAAAATGCTTTTGGAGGGGCTGGAAGGTCCTGCACAGCCAAACAACAGCAGGCACTGTTGGTAAGAGCGAATACAGCCTTCTGTGACCTGACGTGTTTTATTTCTGGTGAGGGGATGAAAGCACTTGTGATGCGCTATGACATTTCTGTCAGTCCTCAAAATGCACTTGACATTCTCGCAGAGAACATCATGTTTGTGCCTTGGAGGGGGATGGGAGGGTCGGTTCCCTTCTCTCTGTGCTGCCCCTGCAGCAGAGCTGCAGTAGAACTGCATCAGACTTACATTTTTTGAGGGTCCCTGGCACGTGCTAGTGGGCTGAGGAGGCACAAGGGGCAAATTCTGCTGCCCCTATTCCTCAGTGTCAGGTCCCCTGCACTTGAAGAGAGGAGGGATGGGATTCAGCCTTCCATGTAATAGAAATTCAGTATGCTTGAGGACCTTTCACAGCTTTTCCTAATCTTAGTGAGAAAACCTTATTACAGGGGTTATTTTACAATCCCATGAAAGCCAAAAATGTATTCACAGTGGAGAGACCTGCCCAGCATCAGCACTCCAGCAGACAGTATGGGAAACAGCACAACGTGAAAAGTGAGCAAAAAGCTTATGCTCCTTTTGATTCCAGTAATCCCTTCTCCAGCATTGTTCAAACCCTAGATGCACACTGTTTTTCCTAGACAGACAGGGTCAGATCCTCAGCTCCTGTCAGCTGCCGCTGCTCTGCCAACCGCAGTGCAGCTGACACAGCCGGGCTAATTTGCTCTCACCAAGGATCTGACCTGCCATTTTCTTCTTGACAGCATTCCTTAAAAGATACATGATGTTCTGCAGGGCCAAGCTAATCTGCTTGTGGAGAAGCACCCATTGTTCAGCCTTCCACCCTTATCACCCACTATCGCCAGAAAAGAAGCCCAGGCTGGGTGCTGGTGACAACCCTCTTCAGGCATGGGTCTTGCTGAGAAGCCACTTGCTGCAGAAAGGCCCCAGGAAGATGGGAAGCAGCCCTGGCTGTGAATCACCCTAGAAACAAATGATTTGCTACGGGTAAATTTGTGGAAATGGCATGCTACTGTAAAGTGTGACTAAGGCTATTATCCCAGAGCAATGGAAAGTCTCACAGCACCCCCACCCACTCTTTCCATGCCAGCTTGGAAGTGTGTTAATTATTGCTCTGAGTGTGAATGCTCCATGTCTGGAATAAGTCACTCTAAACAAGCAAGGCCACTGCCCTTTCAATGCAAAACAACTCTGGACTGTGTAGAAAGGACTACTGAAAACATCTGACAAAACATGATTTTAGTGCTCAAAAAGTTGTGATTCAGCAATAACTGACGGACTTGAGAGTGATTGATTATTTAATTAAAAGTAGTTCCCTGTTGTTCTTGCTGCAGCAGGGATCAATCCTATAAAGATGGGCAGTCCTGCAGAGCTCTTGGGCTCTCCTGTCAATGTGTTAGGACAGGAGATGTGAACACTGCTGTTCTAAAAATCCTCATTCCTTCAACTGTGAAAACAATTTTTTGTCTCCCTGTCAAAAAAACCAAGACTGGTGCACACTTTGTCCCCATCATCCACAAGCTGTGAAGATGCTCTGGCCCTGGGGCTTAGCATGTAACTTAAAGCAAACCATTTAGGACTCACAGGCAATAATATTGATGGAAGTCCCGTGTGATGATTCCCTGGTACTCAGTAGAATTCCCCAGATCCTTCTATGTCCCCTCATATTTCACAAATGAAAAAATTCTCTGGAAAGTTCAGCTGACTAGTTAGGAACATGATGGGAGTTTCACTCTCCTCTGAACTGTGTGTTTCTGAGTGATGTCATAGGTTTCCCAAACTTTGCTTAATATTGGATCACCTTGCTATTCTAAAGGACAAAAAAGTCTGACATAACCACACAAGTCCAGAACTGGACTGCTTCTGATCATGCTGGTTTTTCTGTTCTCATTTTATGGCCCTGAATTTTCAAGGGCAGTTTGGAATGAATTTTTTGTTTTAAGCCCTGCCTGAATTTTCCTAATGGGATGAAAATTTATATAGAGAAGGCAGGATGATAACTTCAGAGGAAAAGGTAATGCATCATATTACAGTGGAGGAAGCACAGAGGTATGCGGAGTTTTTCTTTACAAAGACTAGACACCTATTTATATAAATGACCTTGAAGCAAGAGCATTATCATAGGAAGAACTTCACCAATAACTCTCTAAATGCCTTTTAGCAGACTTTATATATGATATGAACTATAACAATTTTACTTAGCTATTCCAAGGGATTCAGGCTGGGACTAACAATTATACTAATGCAGTATGTTGGCTAATTGAAGGAATTTATGACATAAAGTTAATGTCAGAGTTCAAAGCCATGTGTGTGTGTGAGAGAGAGACTGTATGCAGGTAGGGTTGTCATCAGCTGGAGTGCTAAATATAAGCCTTTGTGATTTTACATCTGGGAAAATATCCAGAAATCCTCTCTAAGCAATAAATTATATGCTTGTGGGACAGCAATGATATACAAGCAAAGCAGCACCTGTAATGAACCTGCAACCATCACTGAGACCTGGGAACATTAATGCCCATTAATCTGTGAGGGAAGAGTAAGAATGTGCCAATGATGCTAGAAAGTCTCATAACATACCCACCTTATCTCCTACCTGAATAAGAGCACAGAATATTAATGAGAACACTATTTTTTTCCCTACCAGCTTCCTGGGAAATGTTTGCTTGTCAAAAGTAGTTCTCAGGGTCGTGAATAATTTTTTCTAGTCATTACTGCTTCTGTCAGCTCAGTGACAACAATTGTACTGTGCACTTGGAAGTGCATTTAAAAAAAATAATTATGAAAGTATGTCTTAATCAGTGTTGACTCACCAGTTTCTTAGTGCATGCAAAAAAATATTATCATCCTTAATTGTCTCTGTGATACTGTCTTAGAGGAATATCCCTCAAAGGAAACCCTTGGGAGAAAATGCTACTCTCAGCTTTTATGAGACTAATGTGGCTTGGACCGAATTGATCAAACTCACATTCTATGGAGTAGCTTTAAGTGCCCATTAGCATTATTCCCAGTAGGCAGCTTTCTCTGTCTATTTTATAGATTAGGAAAATTTTTAACTTGTTTTGGTTTATCCTACTTTTTAGCCTATATAAATATTTAAGTTGACTTGGAAAAAACGACTTCCCTTTGATGACAACAAAGAAATTCTGATGAAACAAAAGCAAGGTGAAGGACAACTCTAAGGTTTATTCTTCCATGTCGTACTTGATACATATTGATTTTCTCATTACATCTCCTAAAAAGCATCACTCCTAAAAAGAAACTGACTGTACAGAGTAGTATAAAGTGCCCCATGAAACAATGGTGTTGTACTATTTGGTGAAGAAGTCTCTCATTCAAAGGCTTTGATTCAGAAAAGCACTTCAGTAGGTGCCTAACTTTCAGCATCAAGAGTAGTCTCCAGGTGCTTTAGTGCTCTGTGCCTGTGCTGCACTTACAACTCCCAAGGTGGCTGGGCAGATCAGAAGAGCTAATAACCTTGCTCATGGTCAACAAGGCCATGTTGTTAACATGGCGGACACTGCCTGGCAAACCTACCTCTCCTAAGTCATCTAGAATGTGCTTTTTGCCAAGCCCATTCAAAGAGGGCTCTGTGTTTTCAGTGCATACAGAGCTCAGTTTTTGAGTTGGTGGCATATGAACTTCATTACTTTGATTGCTCAGACAAACGTGGCAATTGATGCAGGCTCATATGATGGATGTGTGTCCATGAGGTCAATCAGCTAGCTCATTCCTGCATATGCTCCTTGCATGCCATAAGAATGGAACAAGGAATATATCTGGTAGTGAAGCCCTGGTGGTATGGAGCAGAGGGTTGGTCTTGGCAACAATTCCTCACTGAAAAGCTTCTCCAACAGTGAAACAGCTCAGATAGCCCAGAGAGAAGCAAAAGTCCCTGTCCTACACTCAGAAATGTGAGGTCCTGGCACCTCCACGGAACCTGGGGTGCAAGCAGATGGGAACTCTGCTTGAAAGATTCCACAGGTAAGGAAAGCAGGGACTGTGATGTCAAAACATGGAAAAGGAGCTATGCTAGCCATTACTAGGGTCAATGCATAAACCTCTTCACAGCACATATTGTTTTCCTTCTTACTAGATGTGTCCATTAGATGCTGCATCAGTTACCAGAGGGTATATCACTTAAAGGGTTCCAATGCATATTCCATACACAGGATGCTATTTTATACAGACTATAGCCAGAGAAATAGCTTTCTATATAAAAGGGCTTTGCTAGAACTTGAGGATTTTGTAGTTATCTTTCAGTTCACAAATTTCTTCTTATTCAGGGCAGGAAAGTTTGCTTTAGAGTAATCAGCAACTTGGGCCAGAAAGGACTGGTCTGGTCTTGCACATAACACAGACCAAAGAATGCCCTTCTCTTAATTCCTGTGCAAAATTCATCAGCAGTGTATGGTGCTAGAAAAACAACCAATTCTAATGTTAAGCTTTCCTATTGTGGAAAATCCACTACAGCCCTCGTTAATGTTTACTTACCTTCACTGATAAGCAAAAATGCCTCAGCTAATTCATAGTCAGAACTTGTCTGGTTTCAACCTGTATCCATTGAGTCTTATTATATCTTTCTGTTCCTGAAATGCCCTTATATATGAAACTGCAACATTAGCTAGAAAGAACAATGTACAGGGGTGATATTTCATGGAAAATTAAGGTCCAGGCAGATAATGATGATACTTCAGTGAATACATGTAGCAATGCATGTCACCTTGCAGAACATAGCCTGAAGCTGCATTTTTGGGGTAATGTCTGTCAATCTCCTGGGACAAGAATTACATTCTCTACCTGGTCTAACGTCAATTACAGTCACTGTCTTTTAAGATGTTGAAATTGCAAAAAGGGTCAACATATGAAATATTCATGCTGACATTTCCTTATAGCACATCCTTTCCTGGCTCAGCCATTTCCTCAGCAATAGGTCTGTATCATACTGTTCTCCCCTGCTGCCCCTCTTCCCCTAAGCCCTGTCAATTCACTCACCCTTGAGAGTCCCTTGGTCCCTTTTCAGGAGAAAATCTATGACATTTCTTATGCTACTGCTCTGCCTTGATTACTCTCAGCCCACATGGTCTGTTACCTGCCTGTGTTTCTAAACCTGTGCGATCCTCTCAGTTAGCCTCTGCCATCCAACACTATCCTGACTCTCGTTCTTGATTCAGTTTCATACTTCATTGCATCACATTAGCAAAAAAATTCTAGCAGTAACCAGTTTATAGAACATGTTGTGCATCAAAGCAGAGTGAAAAACGAAGATCCTTACAGCTTACCTAAGAGAAATTATCACAAAACTTAGTCTAATTTCATATGTAAATGTTTTCATTTCAGATGTCTAAAGCATTTCCTTGTATGAACATTTTCTTTCAAAAAAGTTGCACATGAAATGCATTTATATAAATTTTTCTCTGCAAATCTTTCCCTTTAAATAAATTGGCCTTTTCCAAAAAATATAATACAGCACAACAAAAATAATTGATAAAGTATCTTCCAATCTGATTATGCCTAATTATGATTAGCAAATTCATGCTGTAGGGTTTTTATTTTTTCCTTTGTCTGTTAACCACCATGTGTGCTTCTGGTGATAGATAAATAATATCATGCTGATTGAGATGTGATTGCTAGTTCACGTGATGGTTCCTCATTTTAAAGTCATTCATTTCCTAATGTAACCTTGGATATCTTATAATGCTGTACATCAACCTAGTATTTTGAGCATTTCCTTTACAAATCACAATAAAAGGAGTATATTCTGAGTGTCCATTACTTCTCCATTTTGAGGTTCAAAATTTGCAGAAGAGGGTGATAGAGGTGTTGCTAGTGATAGTTGTTGTCTGCACCACATATTTCCTCTTCTTTCCTACCGGTTTTGTTGTAGAAGGAAATTTTCACTGCAGAGTTATTCCAAATTCTTCTGAACCCATAGTGGTCATCTTTTTAGTTTTATTCACTCAAGCCTGGGATTTGTAGTGGTTATAAATCAGGGCTTGTTTATCTGGAGTGGATTATGGAGTCAGACCTGTCTTAAAGTTGCTTCATCTCTTTGACAATTGTTCTGGACTAGCTCTTATATGAGTGTTTGTAAGGTGATATCCTGACAGCAAGAAGGGCTGATGTGATGTGTTTAAAAAATCAGTACTGAGGCAGCCTACCGACACACATAGGTTTACTGTGGGCAAGAGGACAAATTCCATGTTAATCCACATCAGATGTGATGATTGGGATGACTAGAAAAGCGGGTGTATGCCATAGTGCCAGGAAACCCAACCTCCAGCCTCCACTTGGCCATTAAACTGATGGATTCCCGTAAGCAAGAGCCTTTCTGCATCACACCTTTGCCCCATTGCATCCTCCCTTTAGCCTCCAAGACACACTGAAATCACCACCTGTATGGGGAAGGCACTGTTTTACATTCTGTATTGCTAGGAGGATGGTGCCCTGGTTGGGGTAGGGTCTTTGAGGTGCTGCTGAAATAAGAATGATTAAAAACAAAACAACAGCCTCGAGCACACTGAAGCAATAAAGCAAGTTTGCTCAGAACAAGTTGTCTCACAGAGGGATACAGATATTGTTTGTATTACCCTCAGGTAAAGCACTGAGCACTTGCATCCTCTGTGTAGAAAAAGAAACTGACCCAAATTCTTTAAACTTCCTCTCATTCAGGCAGCCCCAGTTGACAGCAGAGCCATGTCACAGCACTGAAGAAAGCAGCATCAGCAGTCCCTTCTCCAGTGTGTGGAGCAGTCCCAGACCTGTTGCTTGTTCCCTTCCCAACGCCTTGAGACTCTTGACAGGAGAGGCTTCTGGCTGGTGTGCACCAGCGGGGCAGCGGGGGATGGCCAGGCTCTCTGGTCATCAGGCACTACTGCTCTGCCCCTGCTTAGAGCTCCTGCTACAGCTCAGGAGCTCTGTTATTACTGCTCTGATCAAGGTTCTGTGAATATCGAGTTCCAGTTTTCCTCCTGAACTGTTATGCCTTCATCAAACTTAGACATGAACTTGAGACCTGAACACATCCTTGTGCAGCTTACTTCTTTTAGTTAATTCTAACAACACCTGATGAGTCACCTGAGCCTGCTGTGTTTGCTCTCGCGCACATCTGTGCAGGAGCAAAGCCATATCACATATGTACATCAGGTATTTTGAATACAAAATATACACTGGAAGAAACAGCCAAATGCCGTATCACCGACATAGCAAAGGGAAGCCAAGCAGCCTGCATGAGTCACTCTTTGTCAGGAAACAGATTTGCTTTCCCCTCCTAAGTACTCATTGGAGTAAAAAAGGGAAAACTTCAGCCTGTGCTGCTAGCTAGCCCTCTGGTAAAGCCTCTGAGCTGGAGGCACTTGGGTGGCTTTAGAAACAGAGTAGGGCTCTTTACATCGGTGTGGAGGCTGCCTCCTCTCCAGAGGAAGAAATGTGTTAATTAAGCTGACAAAGCTGTGCAGGTTTTGCCTGTCAGGCTCTCACAAGCTGCGTCTCTGATCCTCCCAACAAAGAGATCATCTCAGCACTGTCGGGCCTCAGTCAGTCAACGATGAACAAAATGCAACTTGGCGCTCAGGAGGCATTCAACCCCAGTTTTGCTTGTTTAGTAAATAGGTTTCTAATATTCCTGCCTGAATTTGTTTCAGGAATACAAACAAGTGCGGGGCAGTTGCAAAGTCTGTAAATTCCCCTGTGATTTCTGGGCTCGATTTCTGTATCAGCTCAGGTTTCTAGCTACCAGCAAGTCTAAAAATTTTCAGATCTCAAGATCAGAAAACAGAAACTGAAAAAACAGAGAAACTACTTCTGTGAACGACCCTGAATGACCTTTCAGCTTACAATGACCAAAAATTAGCAGGTGTTTATTTTAAAATCTTCTCAGGCCCTTTCTCTTTTGTTGCCGTTGACGTGTAATCAACAGCTCTATTGTACAAGCTTTTAACTTAGAGACACCTTTGAAATTTCATCTTTGCTCTCTTAGCACATCCAAGAACTTCCTGGAAGTATTTAACACTTGTAAATGCAGCCTTATAACATAGAAAATTAAAATACTATACAGTGATCAAGCGGAGATCCAGCTGGCTCAGTGTCTTGCTTCCAGCTGTTGGCAATAGTGCGAACCATACAGCAATGCTTCCCTGAAATACTTGCATAGGCACTAGCAATGTGCTGCACAGGGATTTCTTGACCAACGGACAGTGCCTTTGCAAAGACTAGCTCTTCATGGCTATTTTCTGGATTTATTCAATTCCTCTTGTATTTAGTGAACAAGTGACAGAGAATTTAGTCTTGTTTGTGACACATATCCGTGAAAGGTATTTTTCATTCAGCTGTATATTTAAAGAGGGCTCTTCCTTTACCAGTTTATTAACACTGGCACCAGGAACAGAAGGGACAGCACTAGAGATTTGAATCCTTGAAATGTAGCTGTCTGACTCCAGTGCCACCTTTAAGCAGCATTTGACCAGGAGTTGGATAAAAGTAAAAGGAATGTGAATATGGGACTTTGATTTCAAGAAGGCACTAGTCTATAACTACCTACCAGCAATGAGATGTCAAAAGTTGTAAGGCAATAGTTGAAAGCCAGTCAAGAAGGAGAACTTGGGAGATTTCTGGATTGATTTTTAATGAAGATTGGGCCTTTGGCACACAGAGGTCGGAAAAGCAGATAGGCACAAGGAGAAATCTTGAGACTCATCTGCAGGAAAGGATCCTGCATAAAATGAACTGGAACTGGATTTGCTTTCTTGAAGCTGTTGAACTGAAACATTGAACTATCAGAGACCACTGTATTTGAATAATACACTGCTGCTCACAAGGAAGAGCTTCTAGACAGTGGTACCACAGCTGACCTTGACAAAGAGAAATGCATAGAGACATAAATGTTGTGACAGAAATGGCAGGAGAAAATATAGCAGAGAAGCTGCAGCTTTAAGTGTCTGTCTAGACAGGCAGAGGTCATAGTACAGATTTCTGGGGGTTGAGATACCAGAGAATAAAATGGCAGCAAAGTAAAGTGGTCTGGAAGCACTCGCTGATATGTTTGAAAGGATTGCCTGGCATGAAGGACAAGAAAGGTTTTCGTTATAGTGACACAGATGACACCCAGGATCTTAGATATCTATATGTGTTTGGAATACTCCAGCTGGAGGAGACAATCCCAAAAATATTTGGAGGTGGCAGGAGGACAGGCTGGTTGGAAAACCAGCAGTACTGGCTGAAAAGCTAATGTTAGATAAAGCCTTTGAGATGAGAAGGTACTCAAATACCATGGATCAGGAGTTGACTGAGAAAGAAAGCATGGGATAAAGCAGTCAAATTCTGGACCTCTGTGATATGAAAGTATTCTTACTTGAGAATCAGAGACACAGCATCAAAATAGTGGGAACCAACTTTGGGAAAGAGGTTTATCCTTAGAACAACAAAGTTCATTATGAGGTGTTTCCTTGAAAGTTCAGCAAAAGATTCTCAAATAAGGATAAAGGCAGAAGCAAAGAGTTGGGTGTAAAGGGTCAGAATAATTGCTCTGCTATGGGCTCCTATACTCAGCTCTCTCTGCAAGAGGAAGGAACAACCACTGAAGTACATGCATTTTTCCAGAAATACATTTCTCTTAGATACTGAGAATTAGGGGATGGGGAAATGGGGAGAACCATGGTCCAGGCGGGAAGAGAACTGTGGTACCTCTAGGTGCAGCGAGAGCTGGGAGAGAGTGCCCACCACAACCCAAGCAGGAAGTAGGTTCCAGCTTCTGGCAACTGCCCTGTATAGATGAATCAAAGTAAAACGTAAGCTCAGATCAGAGGTTCACAGGAGAGCACCTACGTGTGATAAACAGTCATATAGTCAAGAACATTTGAGTCTAGCAAAATCCTGATAGAAGAACCTGCTGCATACCTTACAGAAATCTGTTTAGACAGGGGACAAAGTAATTAAGCTGAAACTGGACTCCTTTAGGATACAGAAAAAATCAAGACTTCTTGTTTCTTTGAGAAATAGTTTTGCTAGTGGCTCTCCCAAAATGAGTTATCTCACACCTTCATTGATGTAATTAGTTTCTGAAGCTGTTTGCTTTACCTCCATCTCAGTTTCTCAGTTAGTCTCTCAAGTGTTTTATATACAAGTTCAAAGATTCAACAATGCTAGCAGCACACAGTTCATATCAAGTACAGTCTTGCTTGTTTTTATTGCAACTGATAACAATCTCATTCCAAAGATTAGAAACTCTATTTCTGACTAATCAGGTCACATGAGATAACTTGTGTGCTTCATCCAATATACAATGATTACTGTTAAGCATTACCCCGTATGGAGAATATATTCAGCAAACTCATTCAATCCTTTTAATTGTACCTATAAAAGTGTGTAATATCCTCATATAGGTGATGCATTATCATGATCATGGTGGTCTGAAGGAGAGAGATGCTATTCTTGCACACTACTAATTGCCACAATATACCATGGATGATGCCATAAGTAATAAATTCCGGAAACTACCTCACCGGGATTTGGTCTTTTGTATGTTGCACTGTGAAAAATCAACTGAATGGCACCATATATATTTGGGGAAAGAGGCACACTAAATGAATCCCTTTACTTTTCTTGCACAAAAAGAATTGCAGAAAATACTGCATAAGACTGCAGTCTCAATACTGTCACCGTTACTTGCATAGCATATTTTTGCAGATAAACAGGAGTATGTTTAGCAGGGTTTTAACATTTCTGGACATTCACTTCAAGGATGAATCAAAAGGGCTGAGTCTCTGAAGTTCCTGGGTCACTTCCACTGTGCTCTGATTCTATGGTTATTTCTTTAATGCCAAAAAGAGTTATAATTCTTCTAAAATGTTCTGTCGGTTACGTTTTATGTTGTTTTTTCTTGTAACTCCTGCATAGAAAGAAAAAAAATTGTTTAATATCTTCTTTATACTCAAAAAGGCAGTTAGTTGCACTCTGTCAGACATGCACACCAATTAGGTGAAAAAAGTACAGTCACAAATAACTAACATACAAAGCAACAGCTTTATCTTTGTGGAGGTGTGTATAACAACACCTCAGTTTTAAAACTCACTTCATAGTTGACCCTTCAAAGCAGCTTTCACTGAACATCTTTCTTTTGCCTGTTCACATCCTACAAACAAAAAGTTGTAGGCTTATTCTGTAGGATAAGGTAGATCAGACATAAATGGGGGAGGGAAAATGCATAAGGAATTAGGTTCACTGGAGCAATAGAACCAGCAAAAAGAGTGGACTTGTGATTCTGGCATGTCAAAAACTCTTTATTGACCCATTGGAAATGCAATTCATTCCTCATAAGACACCATGAAGCTGGACATGTAAAAGAGTTTAGTGAGTGGGATGGTCTTGTAATACTTGGCAAGAATGTGATTTCTTACCTGGTTGTGGTAGAAATAAGTTGCATGTCAACAATATTTTTTTTCTTTTTTTTTTCTTGTTCATAGGAAATTTAGTTAGAGTACATACAATCCACTTTGATAGGTAATTTTTTTATATGCTCCCTTTTCCTCACCCGATTTTCCTGCTGGTAGACATGCATATAAACCAAAACAGGAAAACATGTGACAAATTTAAAAAATGATTGAAGGATGACAGATATATCTGTTGTTGATTGCTTGTAATCATGTGAAAGTCATCTTAATGAGAAAGCACATACATCCAGCCACACCTTGCATTTTGCATAATCACACGTTGGAGTTCTCATGGACTTGTGTGGTCATGCTTTTTTCCCTCTTCATATTGCTTTCCTCAGCATTTGCACCCTGGTGAGGGCACACATGACACAGGCTGTTGAACTCTTTCAGATTCCAGAGGGCCTTTCATTCAGGGAATGTCCCAAGCCCACCTGCAGCATCTCCATGCACTGGCAGCACTACCCCCAGCCCACCTTGTAGCTGTTACCTCCATAGCACCTGCCTGGTCTACATGTTTGTATCTTTGCTGCCCAAACCCTTCCAAGTGTGGATCATTTCGCAAGTTATTAATGGACTGTGTCAGCCCTAAAAATTGCTGAATACACATCCAGGGTGAAACGCCACTAGGTTACCAAGCAGCAAACTGCACCCAGAGGAGGATATTGTAAGGATATTGTAAGAGGATAATTGCACTCTGCTTTGCCTCCCAGTAGAACCCCCGCAGTTCTCTTATAGTGCAAAGAAGTGGCATAAAGTAGAACAGACGGGCTTGGTAAAAAGCCTGGGACAATGCTTGAAAATGCCAGTGGAGATGTGGGAGAAAGCTCTGTGCCTTCCATTATCTTCAGAGATTTCTACACAACAGATCGGTTGAGGAAAAAGCTGAGATAACTCCCCAAAGCAGCAACTGCCTGCAGAATTTTTGTGACCACTCTCATTCAAGGAGACAGGAGAGATGCAAATTTTACAGTAGTACCTGAGTGTGCATCCACAGTTGCTGAATTTTATTGCTTATACTATGCTAAGAATCCAATTTTCAGCTAAGAAGGGGCATAATTTTTTGTAAGGGTCATAAGCCTTAAACTACACTTGAGCATGAAAGCAAAGAGTAGATTAGTAAAATGCAGGCCCTGAAGATTTTTCCCAATGTCTGAAACTAAGTATCTAATAAATCTGGGATTAGAATACAAGTGCTTTTTCTTTAGATGTCATGGAGTCCTACTGGTTCTTCTTAGTTTGGTTCTATGCATCAACATAGAACCATATTTCAACCATAGTGTTAGGCATCAACAAGTTATTCCAACGCTGACTGGGAACCAAGTATGAACAAGGCATCCTACAAACAAAAAGTTGTAGGCTTATTCTGTAGGATAAGGTAGATCAGACATAAATGGGGGAGGGAAAATGCATAAGGAATTAGGTTCACTGGAGCAATAGAACCAGCAAAAAATTAGCATGTTTGCTTCACAGGTGTTCTTCCCCTCTTTTATGATGGGTTGAATTAGAAGGAAATGAGATAAAGAGAAGGAAAATTGTGAAATGAGAATGACTGAATAGAAAAGGTGAAAGAAGAGAAAAGAACAGATGAGTGATACAGAGGTAAAGCAATCACAACAGAGGCAGAACACAGAAGAAAGTGATACAAATGTAAAACGTTTTCCAAGAATCCATAAAGCCTTGCTTTGGATGTTCTTATCATCTGGAGTCTCAGGCTGGATTCTCATGGCAGTTTTCCTCTAACAGTGGCGAGGGGAGAATAGGCACAATCCAGGTCTGTCTGCCCTAAAATTTGTGTCTGTACATGCTGAGGAAAAACAGATGGTAGACTGAGGTGCCTCAGTTTTGAATGAGGATATAAAAACCATATAAGCATATAAAAGCATATAAAAGTTTGTATCAGTTTGGTCTATGAAAGTTGTGCATAAAAGAGAGCAAAGATAAAAATAAACAAAATCTTTCTTCATACTACAAAATGGATGGTGGTAACATTATATATATATGTGTGTGTAAATTTAATATTAATCAACTGACTAAAATTTAGAAAGGACAGAAAGGACATAATAGACCTTTGTGAAGGTTAATAGCCTGACACAGAGTCTGGGAGAACAGGCAGCCTGGAAAGCTTATGAGCTCTATTAGCTCCTCAGCCTCAGGATGCCCATGTCTTTGAGCCCAGGGTATCCAGTTAAGCCAAAGAAATAACATGACCAGAAGAAAGAACCCAACTGGCTCTGCGTTCTGGATGAAGCTGCCTGGTCATTCATTTTTATTTTTTCTTCCTGCTCCTTTTTGGTTCTCCTCATTTTGTATGTGCTCCTTAATGAAAGTGTTTAGCCTTGCTGTCCAAGATTAAATCTTTTTCCAACTGAGCTGTGAACCCATAGGAAGAAATGAACTAAATAAAATAAATCTTCAGCTGGATTAATATATAGTATGCAAGGTGTGTTCTGACTGCTGTCCTTGCTTTTCCTCAGCCTTTCCCTGCAGGTAAATGATAAATCTTTGAAAATCTGAAATACTGTCTTTGGAAATATTTGAAATCTCTGGTACCTGACCAGTAAGGCTATACAGTTGTGATGCTCTCCAAAGCTACTTACTCTCCTTTGGACAGGATGCACTCTGCAATGTCGCAGAATCATGGAATGGGTCAGCTTGGAAGGGACCTAAGTTTGAAGTTCTGACATATTTCAGAAACCATTGGCTCAAAGAGAAGATCCTTTTGTTACTTGTGCTTTCCTTTTCTTTGCCTCTCTTACGAGTGTTTTATCTCATCTCCTTGTCAAAACCAAACACCAAAACCTGAATATTAAGAGCCACTTTCAAAATAAACCTTTTACCTTCTCCATTATCTGTTGCATATCCATTACTAAACAGATAAAAATCCCATAAGGTGGTAAGAAAAAGAGAGGCATTGTTAAGGGAAAGCTCAGATCACAGTTCTTCCTTCAATGACTTTGACTCCTATATCTTCATTAAAAGATTCAGGAAATTTGTGATGGTGATTGCTGACAATATGTCTAAGTAGCAATCTTCAGCCTGACTGTAGAGCATCCTGCCCAGTGCATCCAAGTCATGTTGTCAAGCAACCATCTGGACTGACCTACAACACTGACACCTGAGAAAATCCCCAAATCCAGACTCTTTGCACCATATCTCGATGTCTGGCATGTCTGCCCACAAAAAAGGGGAGCCTGCAATGCTTGGGGCATTCACAATCATCCTTTTGTTGGATTGGGTCCCAGTGCCAGGATTTGTGCTATCTTCTGCTGGCATGGACCAGCACTTGAATCCAACCCTTGATATTTAATTAAGAACAGTATTTGGAGCATCTGTTTACAAAAGCAGTCAGAGTGTATTTGGTTACCAAATATTAAGCTCTTTGCAGCATGTTCTGAGGCCGTGCATTTTGTTTTTTAGAGTTTCTTTGGAACTAAATTCTTTGCAAATATGCACAGGAAATAGAGTCTGAATGTTCTTTCTTCTTATGATCCCCCAAACAGTAAAGACTGCATGGAAACTGACACTGGAGAATCACACATAGAAAATGTTTTGTAGGCCATATGATAAACCTAAAATTAGAGCACTAGTTTATCTAAAGAATTGGCTTAGGAAGTCAAACCACTTAAGCCGAACAGAAAAAGTTGGAGGAGGGATGCCAGGGGAGTAAAAAAAAAAACCCATAGCTTGATTTATCCTTCCTTATTCATTATCCCAGCTTTGATTTGGTGGTTTGTTTTTCATTTTTGTTGTGAGAAGTGGATGATTCTTCTTTAAACTATAAAAACATAATTACTAATCTATCCAGTGAATATAATGTTTTACATTATTAAACTCCTATAGATATGAAATGAGAGTTATCAGGACGTTATACTCACACAATACAGAATAATAAAAATGGCTTAATCTATATTTTGCTTCTGATTGTAGCTTTTGCTGAGCAACAGGACCTGATGGACTTTTCCTTAACTCAAGAATCAGAAAATTCTGGTTAGTAGCTGAATAATCTCTGCTCATCCCCTTAAATAGCTGTTAGTGGATGCACTTTGACATCTAACTTTGATTCTCACACTCTTCTTCGGGAAATTGTGATAGGGACCTTTTTCTTGTGCTGCACTGCATAACAAATGAATAGTTGGTGAATAAAGTAAAAAAATCTGAGCTGTAAAAACATTATATGCTTTCAGACAGGTTGTTCATGAGGAAAGTATGACGATAAATAAGAGATGCAGTAACCTTTCTCTTAATGATAGAGGACAACCCATGATAGGAGTTAAATGGACTTCATCATGCATTTTGTCAGATGTCCTTATGTTCTGAGCTGGTCACTTCCACCAGGCTGTCAAATCTTTCAACATGCTGAGGGAAAACCAATCTTCAAATACCAACCATTTACAGCAAATAGTGTTGATAAGATGAAGAACCAAAAAAATGCAGAAAGGCAGGGTAAAATGACTCCAGCTCCCTGGGTAGGTAGGAGGAAGGGTGGGGCAGCTGGTATCCAAATACAGTTCATGCCAAGAAACAGTTCATGCCAAGAATGGAAGTAGAGGGCAAGAGCACTTGGAAAGGCGAACACAAGAAGGTGTTCGCAGGCATGGGAGTGTGGGACTGGGAAGTTTTTGAGAACATTGATTGACAAGAGCTCTTTGTGCATTGGTGTCTAAGCACTTCCAGTGCCTGTTTCTCTACCAGGATTGCATGCGGTAACAACAAAGTGTCTGTATTTCATCCTCAACCTTTCCCAGGAGCAGTGGGGAGGCTGATATACTATGTTAGTAGCCTTTCTTTCTGTCAATAAATTACTGGCTGAGGTGTGGCATTTCAAGTGCTCTCTAGGAAGGAAGATGAGAGACATTTATTTTCAATTATATGGAAATGCACACAGCAGTTTTCTTGTATAAACTGGCATATATTCATGGAGGTGGAGGCAGAGGAAAATGAACTCCCATTAAGAGTGGCAGAGAACCTCTCTTCAAGGAAATATATGAAGATCAGAATTCAAGTAAAGTAGCTTATCTTGGAGTTCAGGGGAATATCAGCAACTTAAAGAGCAGCTCTTCCTAGGACTAGGTTTCATTTCAGGTTCTTGTCTTCCTTTAGCTGAGAGACCAAAGAAGCCCCAGATCAGTATGTGCACATGTAGGCATTTCCTTTTGGTTTATATTTGTGCTTTGATGTTAGGGAAATGTTCCTTCGCACAGAAGGCACCATTTTCCAGAATATCGTAGATATCTAGAAATAAAGCTTCATGCTCCTATCTCCTCTCGATGGCTTGAAAGCTATATTACCTGTCAAGGTTAAACTGCTACTCCTTAAGCAAGTCATCTGTGCTTCTAAAAATCAGCTTCATTATGATGTCAGTATTAGACCTATTTACTACTATTGTTTAGTTACCATTTGTATTTTACTTACACGGACAATTAAACTATGTCAGGTATTTAATTTGTTTCTAATCAGTTTAATTTTATAATGTCTCTAGCATAATGGCATGTTATTTAAGGGTACACATTGTGAAATAAAGGAGGAAGGTTCATACATTATTTAAAGATTTATAAAAATGAGTTCTCTTAATGTAACAAACCCTATTTTTAAATTTTTTTTTTAGCATAAGCAAGTCTCTCAGTGACCCTTTAGGCTACAGAAATGAAGTTACTGCTGAGCATCTAGCCTCTAAACTTTGAAACAGTGAAATAAAACAGATCCTTTCTACAAACAAGGCTCTGGATAACTCCCCAATTTCTTGTTAGACCACAGCACTGTGTTATAACTCACAGTATCACATTATTAACAATGTTAGAGACCTTTGAGATCACCAAGTCCAACCTATAACCATCCATCCCAACACCAACCCATCAGAAACAAATGACAATAAAACCATGGGTGCAGTGCTACATTCCTCAGAAAATTTCTATCCCTGTGTGCTCCCATGTCCCCCCGTGTCCCATAATAAAATAGGAGAACTTGTGTTGCTGGACAAAATAATTACAGAAAGGCTTTCCAGCATGTTATATGTCAGAATCACAGTAATGAGAGCTGGAAGGGAGTCCAAGAGCTCATCTGGTTCATCCTCTTGCCTTGCGGTAGAGCCAGCCAGACCATTCCCAAATCTGGCAGATGTTATCAAGGCCATTCTCTGGTGATAAGTGCACAGCTCATCAAGGCCTCCTAGTCCTTTCTCCAATTCAGCCCTCACAATTAAACACCTTGTCTCCTATTATATAACCTAAGTCTTCCTTGCTGCATTTGAAGCCCTCACAGGGGATATTCCAATAAATAGTATTTCATGCTACTTCTCTAACCACTTACACATTTCAAGGGGTATTAAACTCACTCTCTAGTTTTTCTCCTTGCTTAACAAGATAATTCCAATTTTTTTAACCTGTGCATATGAAATACAGTGTCTCATAACATAGCATCATGTTGCTCTCACTCTCTCCATATTCTCCTTGGCCTGTGCTCACACCACTTTTATAGCTTTATGACATTGTTGATTTTTGTTCAATTCATGAGATAGTTAAAGTAGAAATGGTGCATGTTAATTAGTTGATTGCAATACTTAGAATGAAATTATGATATGTAAACAATGAAATAGTATTGTACAAAATAGACATTATTTTTGGTTGAATTTCTAGTAGGATCTACCCCTTGCTGTCCTCTTTTTGCTATTTAAATGTTATAGGTTCATTAAAAGCCGTTTTTTGCCCAGCCGGGAGTGGGGACAGGCGGGCATGGGGACGGTCGGCCGGCACAGGTTCAGCGGATCCCCGCTTCTGCCTCCCCTCCGTCCCCTGGGCGCAGTCCACCCGGAGGACTCAACCCGGCGAGTTGCGGTCGGCTGGCGTGAGTTCAGCAGACCCCCCGCCTCTGCCTCCCCTCCGTCCCCGGGCATCCACCTGCGAGGGCAAGCCGGGGGGGAGCGGGCCAGCGTGGGGACCGCCGCTTGACTGGCCCCCTCCCCAGTCTGTCGCGGGCCCTCGGCCCCGTGTGGGGCCCCACGGGTCGGAGCGGGGGCCCGCACAAATGCAGTCTGGTGGGCGTGCTGCAGCAGGAGGCGTCCAGTGTGGTGATGCAACCGATCCTGGAAAAAAAAAGCCAGCGGGAGCGGCGGCAGCGGCTGAGGCGATGCTGCCCATGGGCTGCGGCGGGCGGGCAGTGGCGGGAGCTGGAGTGGTGGCAGGAGCGGGCCCAGGTGCTGCTGCAGCACTGGCCCCGGCGTGCGGTCCCGCCCCGCCCCGCAGGTCGTGGCAGGGAGAGCGGTAATCCTGGGACCAGGGCCGGGGCAAGAGTGGCGGCGCATGCCAGCAGCGCACGATGGCCGCAGAACGGTGGCGGCAGCAGCAGCAACAGCCCGGCAGCGGTGGCCGGCCCGGGAGCATGTGGCGCTGGTGGCGGCCGCCATTAGCGGAAATGCCCTCCCGGCGCACGTGGCATTTCCAGACGGCTATGGTGTTTCCCATGAGCGACTGCACACACGGGGCGGGCCCCCAGGGTGCTGACCAATGAGAGGAGGGCCAGCCCCCTGGGGACCCATCTGCACATGCGCAGATCGGGACCCCCACTATAAAAGGGGAGAACGGGCGCCATTTTCTTCTCTTTGGCTCTGGACGTAGCTGTGGCAACATCGCTCCTCGTCTTCACACCGGGACTAGCACCCACGTGGAGGACGGGTCAGCGATTCCGCCACGGCAGTCTGGTATGGTATTGCCTGGGAGGGGGAGCCGTTTCTTTTTTGTGATCACGTCGTTTCGTGATTTTTTTTTTCTTTTTCTTTTTTCTTTTTGGAGGGGTGGATTTTCTCTCTCGGAATCGCATTCTTTCTCATGAATTCCTGGGAGGTGGATTTCCTCCTCGGGGTGGGGGTGTGTGTTGTTTCTTTTTTTAACCCTTTGTGGGGTTTTTTTTTCCTTTCCCCGAGAGGCAGGTGGTCTGGTGATTATCTGCAGCTATTGCCCGGGTTCCAAAGACCACATCTCTTCCATCAGCACTGAAATCCCTTCCCGGGGGCCTAGAGGGAGGGGGGGGTGGGGCTCGCTGTTTCTAACTGTCTTGAGTGTTTTTCTTCAGAAAAAGCCGAGCGGAAGCTCGTGCTGCTGGGGGGTCCTCAGATCGGCCACGGGCTTCCTCTAATTACCCCGGCGTCTCTCCGGGAGCCTCAGAGAGAGACCAGCACTATTTCCAGAGCGTCCTCATCCCAACACGGACCCTGGGAAGCTTAATTTGTCTGTTTTGTTGCACTTTATTTGTCAGGTTTTGTGTGTGCGTGAAATAAACTGTGATATTTGTGTGTTTTCTTCATTTTGGGGTGTGTCTGTGGCTTCTCTCGGACATCTCTTGTCAAAAATTGCTAAATTTGTGGTAAAACCATGACATTAAACAATACGAATTTGTTGTTACTTCAATACTTGAATTCCTGGAGCTTCTAATATCTGTAAGCTTTTGGTTTCTGTCTTCTTATCAGGGAAGATAGTGCCACCATCTTCTGAGTGTAATATCACAGTGAAGGTCTGCTGTAAAAGATCCAAAACCTATTCAAATTTGTAATTCTTCTAATGTCAAAAAATATTCTCTCTCATTCATAAAAACTGAGATGAGAAAAAAAAACCCTCAAACTACCCAGTAATATACTTGCTTCAAAGAGATTCCCCATGTATATTTTCATAGAATCAATCATTTAGATTGGTATTGCTGTATAGCATCTTATTGCAAGCATTTAGGGTAAGAGAAAAGCAGGCAATTTTTTTCAGCAGATGTCTAAGAATGAAATGGGTTTGGGTTCTTATGTTAAAAGAATCCGAATCTTTGTGCAACTGTTTAGATATGTTAAAGAATCTGAACACCAGTGGGATTTTTCTAAGTGCTGAGCTGCCTAATTTCATGAGAATCAAGAGGAGTTTGGTAGCTAAATACTTAGGTATCTTGGAAAGCCTTTTTAGCATCTGTCAGTGGTCAGGGCAGATGGCTAGTGCCATTCTTTGAGCAATTCAACTATTTTGGTTTTGATAAGTGAGATGAAAAGGCAAAGCACCCAAACATTTTTCTTATTCATTTCTTATGCCTTGAAGGAGCATTTGGCCCAGAACAGCCTTTTTTTCCCAAACTCAGCAACACACTGCACCTTACTTGGCAGATTTCAGAGAATTACTAAAAAATTCATAACCCAGAAACATAAAAATAAACAGCAACGCTGGATGATGCAATATTCATGGAAGTAATTGATGCAAATTCTAAATGTACAATGCTAATCAACATATCTACATTTGTAGACACTAAAATGGCATCTGTGTCTTTCTTTCAACATGGGAAAATGATATGAGAGGCAAAAACATCTCACAGCATAAAAAAAATTCAGTGTTGAAATCGGTCAGTAGTGCTTTCAACAGTCGCTTGCTTAATTATTTCTTGCTTTCCTTGTGCTGCTGCCAAGAACAAAGGTCATATTTAATGACTGCCTAAATCATTTGCAATATTTTTTTAGACTTGCCCTAGAGGTGCCTGATACAGATCCTTTTGTGCTTCGTAGGGAAGTCTCATATGGATTACTCTGTTACAGAAATATTATCCTTCTAAACTGATTCAAATCCCTTCACATCCTCCAAAACTGATTCAAATCCCTTCACATCCTCCAAGATACACACTTTTTTCCCTTTTCCTTTTCTGTTTTATGTGAAATGCTGTTGTGACAGCTCCAACAAGGCAACACTGTTTGCTTCAAGATTACAGAGCACTCAGGACAGCCACACCATCTTTGAAGTAAATTAGTAGAGCCACAATTCTCTGGCAAACACAAAAGGACATATGTCATCATAGCATCATTGTAATGACATGACCTTAACCAAGAGTCAGAGACAATATCAGAAACTGAGGACCTAAATCTTATCTGTCTTGTCCCTCAAGTAGAAAATGTCATTGCTCCATCAGTTGGAAGTAGTGGTTTACTGTCACTCTTCTAAAAAGTGAAATCAGATACAATCCCATTTTTTTAATGACAGGAGACTCCTGGTATTTGCATTTGTTTCTCTTCTTGCTTCACTAACAGCAAGTAAACAATAAAAAAGTGTATTGTAACAAAGCACTTCATAATGAGTTGGAAACAGAAGAAACAATAGAAGAAAATGGAATATTATTTTCAGAATATCAGGGACAGCTTGAAACAGACTTTAGGTATCTGCCATCAGGCCCAAAACTGGGGCACTTAAGCCATGTCACGGAGGGTTGGTAGTGGAAAGCATCGACACTCAAAATAATGACATTCATTCCATATGAGGGACCTAGATTACAGAAGTGCCCCCGTACTTTCTGTATTTTTGACAACATCTTAGTAGGACACAGGGTGATCACAGAGGTCATGCCTACACCAACATTACACTGACACCAAATCAGTTCCAAATCTTCTTTTCTCTCCTCCCATCAGTAAAGGTGTTCCTGCCCAAAAGAATAAATGGGAGTCCCTAATTTTTTAATGTTTCTCTGAAAACACAGATTGACTACTTCAGTCTGTTTCGTTTATTAAAATGCAGGCTTTAATGTTTAGTGCATGATGGCTACTTTTTAACACTGCTGAAGTCTGCTCTTGCTGTCACTTAAGTTCATAGCATCACAGTGCCATAGGGTAATCCAAGTGAAAAGGGACTGCTGGGGGGCTCCTCTACAATCTCCTCAGAAGGCAAGGGAAATATGAGTGTAGACCAGGGTCCTTGGGTCTTTAAACAGTCAGATCTTGAAAAAAATCCAAGGACACAGACCATACAACCTCTCTGGGCAATACCTTTCTATGCTCAATTTTCTCCGTGATGTCCAGTCAGAGCATCTCCTCTTTCAAGATACATCTGTTTTCTCATGTGCTGTTGCCATGCACCACTGTGAAAACCCTGGCTCTGTTTCCTCAAAAACTTCCTTATAGGCACCAGAATTAAATCATGTGGAAAAGTGGAAGTAATTCCTAAATAGGCTATGATTTATCCAAAGCAAGATCAGACCTTCATATCTCTTTCTTTCCTATTTTCTCTCATTCTCATCAGGTCCATTAGCTCTCCATTCTTCCCCAGCATGGTGATCCAGAAAGGTATATAAGGAGAGGTTCAGCTGCAAGGACATGGATGTAGAGGACCACTGACTTAAGACAAAGTTTCAGCAGTGTCATATGCATAAGCAGTCTCTCAGAAACATTAGGGGCTACGACATCACATGATTTCATACACATCTTCAGCATCATTCTTGGTTTGGAGCTAGGATAGTCCATCCATTACCTCTCAGTCACAAAAGCTGGAAACTAAACTTGGATTTATGTTTTAAATGCAAACTGATACTCTGAAATCATTCCTTGGCCCGGGAGTATGTGCTGGTAACACATTAACTAATGTGAGAACTGGTAACACTGCATCTATACCTAGGCATGTGCTTTCAGACCTTGCCAGACAGAGAGAAGAGAGAACAGCTAAGCCATGCATATGCTCCCTGTTTCCCTGAACAAGACCATAAACCAGCAAATTGTTACAGTAACCTTAACTTGCCTATCTAGACATTCCATTGAAATGATATGCTGTAAGCTTGTGATTAGCTATCAACAGATTGTCACTTAAATGTCATCCTTAACGAGTTATTTAAGATGAAATAAATTTAGCAGAGAACCAAGCCACACTGGGGAAATTGCAGCCTGTAGGATTTTGCTGTCCTACTAGGTGTGAGCCACACTAATTTTTAATACAGTGTGTAATGACATGGGTAAAACTTACTCCCATTTTGTATTAAGGAGACATAGCAAATGTTAATAACAATTTAATTAGTCACTTGTACTGACAGTAAAAATATCCAAAGTTACTCCTATTAAGCTTAAACTGTAAGACTGCCTTTCATTCCTGAGGGAACAGGCACACTGGGAGATCATGGGAATTAGGAAGAAACTGCTTTCTGAGTGCATTCTGCTTTTGTTTATTATTACTGCATTTGTCATCCCCCAAAATCATAACAAGAAATGCCAATGCAAAAGAAAGGCATGGGAGAGAGAGAGAACATCATTGTATGTACTTGCACTTATTGCACTAGTCTGGCACTTCCTAACACACCTCCATAAACTCTATTGGTAATAAATAGCATGAATCCTCAGTTCAGATTTTGAAGCTTTTTCTTATATGGGGCTCTTCTGAAGTTTGTTGTGCTGTTTCCAGCAATGCCTAGTCTTTCAAGGAATAGCTTGCCCATTTCACATATTTCTCTTGAGTACTGCCTTACCCAAATCCAGGTCCTTCTTGCCCACAGCATAGTACACACGTTTCTATTCCAAGGGGCATTATTATTTCAGAAAAAAAAAAAAAAAAAAAAAAAAAAAAAAAAAAAAAAAAACTGTGGTAACACATGGTGGCAGCAGTGAGTAGCAAGGAAGGCACGATAAAATCGATACTCAAGCTTCAAATAGCATAAGGTTATGGGCAAATTCCATACAACCGTTGAGTTTTCCACCTGCCCATCTGTATATGTCTACATTCTTTATACATGTCTTTGCAAACCCAAGTATGACTATGAGGTTTTTCTGAGGGCATTTTATACACTGTGTGTGTATCTCAGTGTTTCTAAGGAGCAGTTCAGGCCATAGATCAGAACAATATAATCCTCAGAGACACAGGAGAATGTAACACTTCTTAGTTGTTTGCTGCCTAGCATGCTCCTCAAGACTAGGTTGCACCAAGCTCTCATGTAATATCTAACGCCAGTTCTGGGCTGAGAATGGGATGCTGAGGCCAACAGTGAAATGCAGAGGGAAGCGTCTGCCGTGCTATGCTAGGATGTCAAGTCCTTGCTCCTCTTCTTCAAATGGAGACACTTCCTTCTGGGCACTCCCTTGGGTACTCACAATGGTTTGTTTCTTTGTTCTGGAGACAAAGACAATGCTACCTGTGATAGAGAAGGCAGCTCTTTTTTTTAAGTAAATACCTTTTAGAGTACTCAGAAGAAGGTGAAAATAATTAAGTTAAAAATTGAGCTTTATGTAAGAAATAAATAATAATATAGAACCAGTTAAGAAAATAATAAGTACATTTAATATTTAATTTTTTTTTTTTTTAGAAAAATAAATATTAGTTTTCTGAATATTGTCAGCGCTATGTGGCAATGTCAGTGTCAGGAAACCTAGTTTTAGAAATTATTCTGTGTTTGGGACATCAGAGCAGCCTAATGACCAAATATCATGGCACATCTCTGGGCTCTGACTCAAGAAAAAGCACAGCAAACATCAGGAAATGTGACAAGATTAGTATTTTCACTTCATTTGGAACTTGTGAAGATACATTTTCAAATAACAGGCTGTAAATGGCAAGGATTTAGAAACTGCTTCATGAACTGCTGAACAGTGGGGTAGAACAGGTGATCTGGGGACTCCCAACCATAAGCTGCCTTTGATCTTCAACCAATGTCTTATGAAGTAAGGAGGGAACATTAGCAGGGATTTGCAGGCATAACAAAGAGTGAAGTAAATCCCCAGAAAAGCTGCCAGCCATTAACTACAACAATATTTCCAAGAATCCATTGTTGCCTTTCATAGAATTAGTGTCATTAGTGAGCTGTCCCTTCAAAGGCAGCTGAGAGGATGGGAAAACATGAGAGTACATTATTATTGTATAAACTAAAAGAAGGTTAACATTTGTAGGTTTTCAGTGATTTTACACAAATATTATGGACTGCAATTGCCATGGTCTACAAAGAATTCAAGACAGATACATTTGCAGCAACAGTGATTTCAAAGCTGTTTCCCTGCAACCGTGGTGTTTGCAATAAGTGTGCGTGAAGAAGGGATGAAGAACTGTTGAAACGCAGTAGTCCTGGAACTGTAGGGATGCTGATATGATTTAATGTGGAAAAAAAATTTGTAAGGCAGGACTTCCCACTGATGCTAGAAGTCATAGCCCAATAACACAGATTGGTCAACTTTGCACTGCCATTTTCTCCTTTCCTGACTAATCATGTGTGAAAGCTATTATTCCTGATGAATCCATATTCCTCCCTGTCTTCTCATGATCTATATTAACTACTCCCACCACACCCTTAAAGTGTCCTCAGCAGGATTTTATAGTAGCCGCCTTAGTGTTGTTCACAAAAGCTGATTGGTACCTTGGACTGCGCTGTATTGCAGAGATGATTATACCATTGCCAGGTTGTAAAGACATTTCTATAGGGTTGGTGGAGAAACTGTAAGCTCTGAGCATGCACAGGTGTGCACGTTGTTTATGCAAAAATATACTGTCCATTTAATATGCAATTCTGTATTGAAATTACAGACTGAGGTAATGCACTAAGATCCCATGGTACTACTCTTGGTTGAAATGTAAGTCTTTAGGTTAAGTTTCTTGGCCTTCTGATTGAGGCATTTATTTTAAAGCTGTACTGACAAAGTAAATATTGTTCACATTACCCTTGCATCTTCTGGAAATGTGAATATAAGACAAGTAGAAAAGTGAACACAAAGAAGAAATCCCAGATTTTCTACATCTACCTGTTGCTTGCTTCGTATTTTTAGCAGATTAGGCTTACGGAACAATGTGGGATCATCTCTACCATGCAGTAAATTTCAGTACTCTATGTGGTCATTTGCTACAAAAACATAGTTGCTGAGTGTGGCAATAGCTCTACAGCACTGTTAGAGAATGGCGAGAACCAAGGGCCCATTGCAGTTTCATTAGCATAACTGGCATCCACACTTACATGGACTCAGCATTACTGAAATGGTTTCAAAGGGACTGATTATGTGCTGTATTCCTTGGAGCAGTATTTCAGGCGGAGATCCCACTGGAATTGAGCAGACATTAAAAAGAGCCCTAAATTTTATAGTGCTGTGTCAGTATTACTACAAGAAAAGTGTAGTAACTAAAATAAGTTTATCACACATAGGCAATTACCAGCTTAATGAATTTACACTGTTCTTTTAGACTTATTTTGATCTGTTTGCTGTTATAGCTTCCCTTGATCAGCTAATGGGTTTGTTCTTTCCCTGGAAACTGAACTTCAGTGTTTTCTGTTACTTGCATGCAAAATGAAGTCACTCACTTTGTGATCTTGGAAATAAGATGTAGCAGCACTCTAACCATGTTGAACTACAGGGTTCTGCTTGCAGCAGTTTGCTTAGAGTTTTTTCCTGTCCTTTTTGAAAAAAATGCCCAAATACCACTACACAGCTAGCAGAGCAAAACCAGCAAGCAGGCTACAAAGTCAAGCACTGGATTGTCCTCAAGTCTGAGGATACAGACTAGAACAACAAAATAGTTTCTGACAATGGCAACAGCTGTACTTTGATATTGGTAAAGTTTCAAAGATGTCTCAACTTTCTTACAGCTCTTACTCCAAACAGCCTTGCACTCCAACATAAAGATGTCGTGACTCCACAGTTTCTTTTTCTTTTTTTTTTTTACCACTGTATGTGTCAAAAAGTGGGTGTACTTTTCAGGATAATTTTGCACTGGACGGCTAGTGCAAGGATGTTAAAAAGGGTTACAAAACTGACTTGTATTTTTTTTAGAAGCAATTTCATTTGTTAGATAAATATAACAATTTTTTAATCTCTCTCTATATCTATATACATTATATATATTTATGTATGTGCTATGCAGATTTAATATCATATAAATGTTTGTGTATTATGCAGTAAGAAAGAGTGAAATTATGAAAAAAATTGTTTTTGCTAGTGTTACAGTATGTGTACATGCAGTTGTGTACAACCTGTGGGACCTGATGGCTGCCTAGTTCCCCTGCCCATACAGGACCTACTGACAGGTTACAAGGACGGAAGCTAATCCAGTGCTGGCTTTTGCTTCCACAGGTAAAAACCCAGGTGCTCATTCCAGAGGGCAGCCATGACATTCTTGTAGAGAAAGGTCTCCAACAGCAGGTCCTTCCTGTTCAATTACCCAAGAATTGCAGACACCTATCCTCAAGTCACAGGGCTTAGTGGCTGCAGTATCCCATTCAGACTTGCCATGTGTGACAAATGAAAAAAGGTAAGAGAGTAATGGAGAGCTAGTAATTTTTTAGATAGTCCTTTGTCCCTTCCCATCTCAAGTTAATTTACCCCTTTCCATACCTTGGCCATGCAATTAAATGATTTGAATACAACCCATACTATCAAATTAAGAGGTTTTGTTTTTTTCTTAATCCGAAGGGAATTAGAACATTGAGTGTATTAAATATAATCACAGAAAAGAGCACAAAGTCCCTAAAACTGTGCTTTAGGACACACGTGGGACACACGTCAGAGGAGAAAATTGATTTCTGCATTTTCTTTATTAGACCACTGTGGGAGACAGCAAAAAACATTAAACATTTTTTTGATATATCATAAATAATAATCTGTGATTATTATCTGTGGGGTACTGTAAAACACTGTTAAATGCAAATACATTTTTGGGAGGATGATTAGATTTAAAAAGGGTATTAAAAGACAGCACTAAATATGTCAGTGTGAATACAAATAGAATAGTTCTGTTATTTCTGTTATTTTTAAATTAAAATGAAATAAGAAAAAATATGTACCTTTTTTTTTCTTTTTGGAAGAAAGAAAAGAAAATCTAGGTTTACATTACAAAGGAGATAGTGAGGATTTCCTTTTTTGTTCTCCACAGTTTTCTTAGGCCTGATGTTTTGAATCAATGAGTCTAACAAAAGCAGGATAAGACCAGGTACATATGGAATTGATAACATAATTAATATCACTTTCCTGTACATTTCAAAGGAATTTGTTGTGTCCCGCAGAGAAGTGTCTTTTTTGATGTGAACAGTCACCACTTATTCACAGCTTCTTTACAGGGTTTCAATAGGAAAAAAATTACATTTCTGTCTACCATAGTCTTTAAAAAGTACATTTAACGTGGAACGAAGGACTCTAGATCAAGCTGTGAGGGCCCAGAGACATCTCAGCCTCACTAACAGGATGTGCTTTCACACGTGCACTTAGCAGCAGCCAGTGGAAGCAGTTCCCATGACTCCCACCCCTCTCTCCCAGCTCTGTGCTGTCCTTGACCATGCCTGGTGAGATTATTTCTGTGGCTGTGCAATGAGATGGCTCAGTGGACAGGTCTTGGTTAAACATCACTCAGAAAAAAAAACAAACACCAAAGAAGGTATTTTTCAGCTGGCTGCTCAGGTAGCAGAAGCGGGTGCTTGGCAGTGCATCTGGAGATGCTCACATCCTCAGAAGTGAGGGGTGTCAGCAATGGGGGGGCTGCTTCCACAGTTCCTGTGAAACCACAGCCTCGCTGCAAGACTCCTCTGTCAAGGAATGGGAAAGAGTGAGGGGAGGGTTTGTAGGTCTCTTTATCCACCCTGGCGTTTCTTGACATGGAAGAGAGCCATGCTGGCTCAGGGGAGCTGGAAAAAAAGGGCTGTGTGATATAGGAACTGGCCAGCCCCAACCATTCCAAAATCCTGAGTCAGGCTGGCAGAAGTCATGAGGTCTTTAAAAATAAGAATTGATTCTTGCCGCAGTCTTAAACTTTAGCATACATGAGATACTGAATGTACACCTTCCTAGACTTTTCAAGCACAGGGACTAGATTTTTTCTTTGACACGACCATAAATTGAGATTTTCATACTGTCTAGAACATATACCCAGTTTTATCTTGGTGAATGTTTATCTAGCTAGCACATCTGACACTTTTGTTTATCAGAAAACTGAATCTGGCCATCACAACTCAACCACAACTTTCCAGGCTGCTGTTCTAGGCACCTACTGTCTGGGGCTGGTCCCAATTCCTTGATGTCAACCCTGGGCAATCAGCAAAATTCCTGAGTTGCAGGCACACAGCACCACTGGGTTTGCTTTGGTGTGGCTGATCTGCTGGTGTGCCACACATTTTGGATCGTGTCCTGCTCTGGAGCCTGTCAAGTTAGTTGTCCACAGGAAATGCTTTTTCCCCCCACTCTGCTGATTTAATTTGGGAAATCCTCTGAAAATCAAAACCTTCCATGAACTAGTAGAAGTTTTAGTTTATGTATATCTCCTCTTGGGTTTATGGTTGATCAGAGAATGCCATATGCATTATTATTATGCAGCTGAAGTGTTTTGACAGAGTGTCAAAATTGAGAGAAATTATGTACATGGGACCACAAGATGCAGAAAGAAAAGAAATACCCACTCCTTTTTTATTTATCTATATAGATATCCAATATATGTAAATATCTAAACGAGAGACACACAGAACATACAAGAAAAGCAGTATCTCCAAAGAGAAAAAAAGCCTGAACAGCTTGTAGGGAACAGCANTATCTGTGGGGTACTGTAAAACACTGTTAAATGCAAATACATTTTTGGGAGGATGATTAGATTTAAAAAGGGTATTAAAAGACAGCACTAAATATGTCAGTGTGAATACAAATAGAATAGTTCTGTTATTTCTGTTATTTTTAAATTAAAATGATATAAGAAAAAATATGTACCTTTTTTTTTCTTTTTGGAAGAAAGAAAAGAAAATCTAGGTTTACATTACAAAGGAGATAGTGAGGATTTCCTTTTTTGTTCTCCACAGTTTTCTTAGGCCTGATGTTTTGAATCAATGAGTCTAACAAAAGCAGGATAAGACCAGGTACATATGGAATTGATAACATAATTAATATCACTTTCCTGTACATTTCAAAGGAATTTGTTGTGTCCCGCAGAGAAGTGTCTTTTTTGATGTGAACAGTCACCACTTATTCACAGCTTCTTTACAGGGTTTCAATAGGAAAAAAATTACATTTCTGTCTACCATAGTCTTTAAAAAGTACATTTAACGTGGAACGAAGGACTCTAGATCAAGCTGTGAGGGCCCAGAGACATCTCAGCCTCACTAACAGGATGTGCTTTCACACGTGCACTTAGCAGCAGCCAGTGGAAGCAGTTCCCATGACTCCCACCCCTCTCTCCCAGCTCTGTGCTGTCCTTGACCATGCCTGGTGAGATTATTTCTGTGGCTGTGCAATGAGATGGCTCAGTGGACAGGTCTTGGTTAAACATCACTCAGAAAAAAAAACAAACACCAAAGAAGGTATTTTTCAGCTGGCTGCTCAGGTAGCAGAAGCGGGTGCTTGGCAGTGCATCTGGAGATGCTCACATCCTCAGAAGTGAGGGGTGTCAGCAATGGGGGGGCTGCTTCCACAGTTCCTGTGAAACCACAGCCTCGCTGCAAGACTCCTCTGTCAAGGAATGGGAAAGAGTGAGGGGAGGGTTTGTAGGTCTCTTTATCCACCCTGGCGTTTCTTGACATGGAAGAGAGCCATGCTGGCTCAGGGGAGCTGGAAAAAAAGGGCTGTGTGATATAGGAACTGGCCAGCCCCAACCATTCCAAAATCCTGAGTCAGGCTGGCAGAAGTCATGAGGTCTTTAAAAATAAGAATTGATTCTTGCCGCAGTCTTAAACTTTAGCATACATGAGATACTGAATGTACACCTTCCTAGACTTTTCAAGCACAGGGACTAGATTTTTTCTTTGACACGACCATAAATTGAGATTTTCATACTGTCTAGAACATATACCCAGTTTTATCTTGGTGAATGTTTATCTAGCTAGCACATCTGACACTTTTGTTTATCAGAAAACTGAATCTGGCCATCACAACTCAACCACAACTTTCCAGGCTGCTGTTCTAGGCACCTACTGTCTGGGGCTGGTCCCAATTCCTTGATGTCAACCCTGGGCAATCAGCAAAATTCCTGAGTTGCAGGCACACAGCACCACTGGGTTTGCTTTGGTGTGGCTGATCTGCTGGTGTGCCACACATTTTGGATCGTGTCCTGCTCTGGAGCCTGTCAAGTTAGTTGTCCACAGGAAATGCTTTTTCCCCCCACTCTGCTGATTTAATTTGGGAAATCCTCTGAAAATCAAAACCTTCCATGAACTAGTAGAAGTTTTAGTTTATGTATATCTCCTCTTGGGTTTATGGTTGATCAGAGAATGCCATATGCATTATTATTATGCAGCTGAAGTGTTTTGACAGAGTGTCAAAATTGAGAGAAATTATGTACATGGGACCACAAGATGCAGAAAGAAAAGAAATACCCACTCCTTTTTTATTTATCTATATAGATATCCAATATATGTAAATATCTAAACGAGAGACACACAGAACATACAAGAAAAGCAGTATCTCCAAAGAGAAAAAAAGCCTGAACAGCTTGTAGGGAACAGCAGAAAAACACTGTTCCCTGTTATATCCGATTAATAAGTCTCTGACAGATCTCTGTGGTCACAGGAAGACGGTAGCAGCAGTCCTGGACTCCCTCAGCAAGGTGATGAAAGCAGGCGAAGAAGAACACAATCCCACTGGGTGGAGAAGAGAGAAGAAAAACCTCTATATATGAAGTCATTCTTCGAGGAGTTTGAGCTGAATCCAGGCAAACGGCAGCAGAGATGCTGCAGACACCAGGAGAGCAGGACCCAGGCTACCTTCCCTGTCTGAGCCACACAGGAAAAAGAGAGCCCGTGCTTCCCAGTGTTGGAACACATCATCCGCTGTGCCTGCACACTGCCAGCCCAGGATACCACTGCTGTCTTCCACCCGGCCATGTCCCAGCTGGGCTTTGGCTCCCAGTTCTACACCAGCACAGCCCCAGCCACACCTCTCCTCAGACCTGGAAGTTGCTGCCATCTGCATGGTTGCCTCCAACACAGTGCCAGGTGATAGTGATGGCACCTCCAAATCCTTCTGCCTGATGCTGTTCTGCCCGGGCAGGAGTGTGTTCACTTGCAGTTGTAGCGGAGTAGAGCGGCCCTGGACGAGTGGGAGCATTCCTATCTCCCCCAGCAAGGAGAGGGAAAAATCAGATTGACAAAACGAAACCCAAAACCATAACATAGAGCTGGAAAATTGGCTATCAGGAGACAATTCTAGCTCAGCATAGCTGATGATCCAAGAGAAATCACAAGAATTATTGCATTGGGTGAAACTCTGTAGCTCAGCACATGCAGATCTGCCAATATATGTATGTGGATCCTGCATTAAGATATGCAGTTTTTTGCCAACTTTCTTCTTCCCTCCCCTCCTCTCCAGTATGCCCTCTCAGTGCTCAGCCTCATGCAGGTCTGTCCAAAAGCCTGCTAAAAGAAAACAAACACTGATTTCAGGTGGATGAACACGTGATTTCCAGTCACTGTGCCTTGCATAGTAATTCTGTTTTGCCTTGACAGTAATTATATGTACCTGTAAACAATGGGCTAAGTAACCACAGCCTATTTTATGCAGGATTTGGACATGTCAGTGCAGGGGGCATTGCTGGGTTTCCATGCGGAGAGAGCAGTGGTACAGTCTCTTCATCCCAAAGATATAAATGTCTGTATCAGATGTGAGGTGAAGGGATGTCAGATTTTTCCACAGGGGAGAAGTGAAGGTTTCAGCCACTAAAAGGACTTTTGAGCTACATTTTATTTTGATTTGTTTGGCACAAGGAGACCAATTCTATCCAGTCTCCGCAAGTGAAACTATTAATAATCTTTAACACCAGGTAAGGTCATGCAGTAGAGCTGATCCATTGCTCTGACAAAATGAAGTGCAACCCTGGCTGTTCTGGGCAGCTGGGGAAATTGCACCACAGGCCGAGGCACTGTGCAGCAAAACAGCTTCCTTTCCTCACAAAAAAATGGCAGGGAACTGTGGATTTGGGGTTCTTTTTGTTCTGTGATGTTCTGATGGACACACTATTTTTCTGGAAGCATTAACAGCATAGCCACATTCATTCACCTCAACCTCACTGGTTTGTCCCCAACACAAATCTCTCAGAGCCCTGAAATTAACCTGGGTGGTCAGAAGCTCTGACCTTCAGCTGAGCAGTGCCACAGCCACAACCTCCTCCATACAAATTTTCAGCAGAAGGGTCCCTCACAAGCTTCCTCTGACACTATTCAGGCGCTCCTTTGCTGCAGGTGTTGGCAGTTGTGCAGCCCTGTCCAGGGCGGGGAGTCCACCAAAAGCCAACACAGATCCTGGCCCATCATCCCATCTGCAAGTGCCAGATGCTGGTCAGGTTACCCATTAGCTGACACCAAACACCACTGCTGCCTTGTCTTCACATCCTGCCCGGCTGCTGCCTGCCTTAGGCTTGCAGGGTATGATCTCTTGGAGAGAAACTGTCTGTTTGCTCTGTGCTTCTACTGGAATGGATTCTTTTCAGCTGAAAGTGTGTTGCTTTGATGCTTATAGGAAGTTACAAAAGAAAGGAATGGCAGGAAATCTTAGCTGGAAGATTGATGCAAATAATAATTACACCAATTAAATGAAAACTTCTACATACAGCCAAAGGCCTGCTCTAAACAATAGCAGTAAGGAAATATATATATTTATATGGGTATAACATACAGCTATGTATGTGTGTGTATGTGTGCGTGTGTCTGAGCCATATTTCAATTGCGAGAAGGGTGTAACTTAGCATTAGATCTAAAGCAGGTCTAAAGGTGATTCTCTGCCAAGATTCATATTTTGGAGGGCATTCAGCTTAAAACTGACTGTGATAACACAAGGTGTTTTAAATTCCACAGTATGACTATAGGAAATAATTCTTGGAAATGTATTAAATAAATTTTAGATTATTTTATATAATTAGAAAACCTGCAGCTTAGAAACAAAAATCTACAGCGTGTGCAGCATTTTCAATACATGTTGATGTTCTGGTTCACTTACTAATGGGCATGTGTGCAAATGCAGTCTTTCCCTAAATCAACACTATGTTGCAAAGACGAGTCGCCCGCACAGAACCATTGCCAAATATGTTACATGGAACTTTTCCAGCATTTCTGTTAAATTATGTTATTTCAGTGTATGCAAATTTAAATTTAGCAAATTTACCTCATGGCAATGTAGAACTCTACAGTCAACACTTTAGGGAATATTTCGTGTTAATGTCTTCAGTACAAAAGCTTTAATTACCTTCACCCCAGTGCTGGCTGATCTGGAGGTTTTTCTCTTCAGTTTTCCAAGGAAATGAAAATGAAAATACAGGTTATGCAGCAAGTCCTACAAGTTAAGAAACTCAGACTGTGGCATATGAGGAGGGAGAGCATATTCACCAGTACAGATCCTGAGCAGAAAACACACTGTCCGCAGCTTGCTGGAGCTCAGGGCTCAATCTTTGCACTTACTAAAGGAAAACGAACACTGATTTCAGTGCTGTAGTGGCAGACCCAGCTATTAAAGAGCTGAAATGCCTTTCTGATTTCATTTGCCATGGCTTATGTTCCAGGGGAGGGCAGAGGGAGCATTTTCAAATTTGCATTAATAATAAAGTTCTAGGTATTTTAATGCATTCTCTCTGTGCATGTCAATTGTCAGGTCCAAAGCAGCTCTAGAATCAGTACTAATGAAAAACCTCAGACTAAAATATCCATATATGAGGTTCACTAACTGTTGTGACTGACAACAGTACTAAACTGTAGCTGTACGACTCCATTTCTTTTTAATATTTTATACAGATGGAAATCCTTTAGCATGAGAATGAAGACAACATCATGAAAACAGGAATAAAGTTGTCTATTAAGATGCAAAGATAAATGCAAACTGTTTGCTTCGTTTTCTCTTCTTTGAGTTACAAATTTCTTGCTGTCATGAAAAATCTTTTCATCTTCCCTGAAATTTATCACTGTGGCACTCAGTTGACAAATGTATTCATCACAGTAGTGTATTTCCTACAGATTCCTGTCTTCTGCCTCAAGCACTTTATTCCTTTAGAAGATAAAAGTATTCATCCAAGAAGAGTTTACATACATATCTGTGTGGTTGTAGGCTCACGTATATCATCAAAGTATTCAAAAAAATTGTATTTCCAAGAAAAAAAAAAAACAGGTTTAAAGACAGATATTCTTTATGGCAGAATCTTTATTCCACAGTGGCTGGTGCAGTGATCATCCTTCCACTGTGTTTGGACAATGAAATGCTCTCTGCTGTAGCAATTAAGGAGCCTGCAAGTGTGTTTTACAAACTTAACCAGAGGTTCTCAGTGTGTGGCAGTGCAGCTGCATTACTACATTCAAATGTGTAAGAGCCACTTACATAAAATGGCAGCAGGCAACACATTACTACGAGGTGAGAATACATGTGTACAGCTACTCCATTTTGGTTTGTGTTGCAGCCTTGACAGGAAGGAGAGCTGAGAAAGTTGAACATCACTGCAACAACTGTGGTATTGGTAAAATAAGCTTTTCTTCATCTTCATTTTTCTTTATAGAACACACTGCCCCTATTTTAATGGCACCTACTTCTGCAATATTGGGTCTGAAAAGGGAACTTCTGAAAGCAGAATTCCAATTTGTCCTCCTTTCTGAGCCCACATCATGTCACGTGGAGCTAATTTTCAGAGAACTAATTTCAACTGAAATTTGGCTAGTTGAAAAAAATGCCTTTTCCCTAATCTCCTCACCTCCCGCCCCATGACCACTTCAGTGCTTTATAATCAAATATGTAAAATATACACTGGAATCACTTTCCCATAATTGAAACCAAACCATTGTGCAAGTAAAAACCAGAGGTTATAGTCAATAAGGGATCTTTACCTCATCAGAAGAGGAAATTTATGTGTGCAGAAATTCTCTTCTCTAAACAAGAACCTGGTTAGGATATTAGAATTATATCATACATCACCAGAAAGTAAGCAGTTCAGATGCTCAGAAACTTCTCATTTTCAAGTCAGAACCTCTATTTTGCTTTTTGTATAAAAATAAGCATTTCCACTTTCACTACTTCCACTTAATACTTTGCTAGAGCACTGGTGAAATGCATTTTAACAAAATATCCCTGTCTAGCAGGTCACATAAAGCCTCCCAACAAAACTTTTATGGTGCATTAAGCTTTCGGCTCAACAAGGTGACTGACCAAAACTTAATCCCTCTTGTGCTTCGCTTTGGGTGTTACTCTTTGAAGAACTGGTCAAGCCTGAAAAAATAATTTGCAAGATCATATCCCACTGGAGTTTCCAGTTAGTCAATACTGTCCATTTTGAGGCACAATAAGCCCGGAAAAAAAGACATTTCTAGGCATTTGGTTATTTATATATAATTATTTATACTAAAAATATCTTATTTATATAAAGAAATATGTATAAAAATATTCTAATGTATAAACACTAATTCAAGGTAAGTTCATGTGAGAATGTATAAAGGTGCTGATATTCATAGCATTTCAAGAAGGAGTCACATTGGTATGTGCTAATACCAGGAAATGTCTTTTCTTTCTCTTTTCTTATCTCAGGTAAGTTTAAAGATACAATTTGTTTCTTTAATTTTTATTAGATTCATTTTGGCTCTACACCTACTCAGGATTAATAGTCTTTTATGATCACATTCCCAAAGGCATACAGCTTCTTTTCACCAACGCTCGGACAGTTCTGAGACATAAAAAAGAAGAAATCATAAGATATTTTTGGAAGAAATTCTCCTCTGTGTCAGCCCAGATCTCAGAATGTTTTATACCTTTCTAATGCCTCTTTGAGACTCTACCCTGCTGAAGAAGATAATTTTAATTTAGGGGGAAAAAAATTGCATGTTATTCAGACTAGAAATGTGAACACACTTTCTAATATGCAATTCAAGACAAAACTGCTACCTTTGTAAAAGCCACCATTGAATCCCCTAGTTCAATTTTTTTTTTCCAGTAACATTGGCAAATAGGCAGCATAACGACACACCAAGCAACATTTTTCCCATCATAATGCAAGTGATATAATTTTTTACCACTGTTGCCTCACTGTATATATTCTTAATTTTCTGTTTTCTCTCACTTCTACTTGAATTTTCCTTAGAATACATGATTGATAGGATCTTAGAGCTGATTGGCTGGCCCCTGTTGCTTGTTGATTGTACAAAGGACACTTGTATTTGCCCTACCATCCTCCAGATATTAAATTTGTTCTTTGAATAGGGAGGGCACACGAGTTCTCTCTCCTCCTGTCTGCAACAGACAGGTGTGAAATTGGTCAAATGAGCATCCATAAGCATAATGGTGCTTCAGAAATGCCAATCGATGATATTTGATTGATGATGCCATTATGATATTTAATATGTTTCCATTACAACCAGTAACTATGAACAGCCAGCAATTCAAAATGCAATCTCTGGGACAGAATTACAAAACCTTGACTGTTTCAGATTTTGATAGACAAAATGTGTCACAGCATGTGTAAAAATCTTTATGATGATGCCATCAGCATACCATTATAAAATGAGTGTGGTTTCCATCAGAAAACTAGCTCCCCAGTAATGCTGATTCAGGGTCATAAAGAGAAATGCATCTCTCTGTAGGAAATTATAACATTATATTGATTTCAGACACCTTCTATTCTGTGCAAAAATAAAATTAGCCCTGCTTTAATTTAGGAGTACAGTACAGCATTTGGAGGAGGACAGTGGCAATGAGGACTCCTGTATTCTATTCCTAGCCACAGCAATGACTCATGCCATGACCTTGTGTAAGCCTGTTGACCTCTGTGCCTGTTTACCCACACTGAAGAATGAAAAAAGAATAAATACCTACTTTACCAGGGTTGAAACCCTTGGTTAGAAAGAGCTATGCATACAGGCATTCTTGGCAAAGTAAATAAATCATGAGGGCGTTTCAGATGAGTTCAAAAAACATCTCCAGGTTTCTACGGTTTCTTCAATTTGATCCCATTATGTATTTCAGTGCAGCACATATGGTCCTATCTTTAAAACACCGGGTAGTGTTACATGCTGTGGGATAAGTTACAGCATGAAGATTTAACATTAACATTAATGGGAGCTGTGCAGTTGAAGCCCATGGCTCTCTGCTGAAAGTGTGCCCTCAGGAGAGTCATGCTGCTAATAATTTACAAACTGATTAAAAAGTGTTGTGGAAACTTCAAACTTCTGCAGATGTGTATTCTGAACATTATCAGAAATGCTGTGGCTTTGGGTATGTCTGTATGTCAATACTCAAGACTTCTGTTTTGTGAATGTTCCTAAGGGATGCTTGGGCAGTTACTCACCATTTAACACAACATTTAAAACTAACACATGTGAAGTTACCCTGAAATATATGGTAATAAATAAGCAAGAATTGCTAGTTTTCTTGCAGCAGTGTTACATTTAACTTTTGAGGTTTCATTTCTGTTCGGTCATACTGTATTTTATGGGATAATAGCAGATCAGACAATATTGTTGGTGATATTCTTGTATTTTTGTTCAAGTTGTAACAATCATTTGGACTGTTTGTTGCAGAATAAGAATAGGACAGTAATTTATATTGTGACTTGAGAAGAAATATCCACATGCAACTGACTGGTATCAGGGAAAAAATGCTCAGAAACTTCCCCACTTCTGTGTTATCCACCTCCATGTATATAAGCCATCTCAACAACCACTTGTGCTCAAACTGAAATAGCCAAGTATTTCCAGGATCCGCTTTACTTCTTAAACTTTTTCACACTGTATTATCTTACAACCCATAGGGAAAAAAAAAAAAAAAAGCTCTGTGGTCAGAGTTCAGTTGGATGATGCCATATTTAAGTGCATATGGTAAAGCCAACAGGCCTGTCCCTGACTCAAAAGTGAGCACTGGAGCAAGAAAAAATTGGGAAACCAATAAAATAAAGATGCACCTTCTGCCACTGAATCAGTACCCGGCCCCAGGCTGCAAGAGATGCTAGTCACTCCAGGTGGGGCATTTTTATGTAAGATGAATAGAAATTACTCTAAATAGTGAGAGAACTGAAGGAGATGTTTTTTCTGAATAACTCCATAAACTGATAAGCTTCACAGGAGGAAGCAGAACTTTATCAGCTCCCAGACATTCTTTTCACTTTGAAAAGGAGTAGTCTAATTTGGTGACAGACAAAGGCTGTTTCCTGATGTCATTTTCTCCTTCACTGACTGCATTGATAAAATTATCTCTAATTTCCACAACCATTGGTCTCTTTACCACGTTGTTATCACAGTCCTCAACCATTTTGAACAGTGTCAAAATCTACCTGTTTCGTATTTTCACACAATACACTTCTAGTCATAAACAAACACAAAAAAAACCCCACTGGTACAATACACAAATTAGGGGCGATTTGAAATTAATTAAAACATTTATTTATCGTAATCAGCATTTCTGGACATATCTGGATGTTAACAAAATTGATTTATAAAGTGTGTCAACAGTGAGGTTTTTTTCCTGCAATCTTACCTGGTTAAAATAACACAAACAAGCACACCCCATCAGACAAAAGATCAGCTAGCACCTATGGAAAACACTTATGCTCTCATGTTCCCAGTCACCAAATGAACACGTTCACATGCCAGGCTCCTACTGGTATCAACAGGCACGACTGAGGGCAAAAGCACACAAATGAATGTTCACACAGAACACATTTATATGCTTTATTAAACTTCTGTTTTTCTTAAATTTAGTTAAGTCTATTTAACTGTATGTGGAGTGTTAAGGAGAAGTCACAGTCTATTCTAAGGCTACAAGAAAACCCAGAAACTTGTAACATTCGTATCAGCATTGTTTGTAGCAGCATGCAAATCCAAAAAGCCCCAGTCTCTTCAGCCTGCTACTGTTATTATGGGGAAGCGAAAATTCAGGAGAAAAGAAACCCTTCCAAGTAATAGCTACCGTGTTGGGCTGGCTGGCTACAGCATTCATTTGTGGAAGAGCAACACCATCTAATTTCAGTGTTATGTAGCGACTTGTTCCTTTCGCAAAAGGTTTTTAAACTCCTACCTATAAAGATGTTATTTGTGCTTGAAAGAGAGCGTCCTACCAATAAGCCTGTAAATTAGGTGTCAAAATAAAGCACGAAAGGTATGCAGGTGACATCTCCAGCGCCCCTCTGCCAAAAAACGATGAACATTTAACATACAGCAAAAGAATCTCTCTCTTTTTCATATCAGCTGTCTTCTGGATTCTCTCTGTACGTGTCTGCTCCATCTGGTAATTCGTCAGAGCATCTCTTCATGCTCTTATTCGACCTGTGGACACTCCCCAGCACAATGCCCACCCAGCTGCTGCTCCCTCCTCCCAGGGAATGGGCTCCCGAGAGTCCGCGATGGGCACGCGAGACACGGGGGAGGTTCAGTCCAACCCCGCACCTGCAGCAGCATCCCACGGGATCCCCGCTCGTGGGGCTGCAGGACGTGGAGAATCTCAGGGGACTGTCGGTAGTAACGCCGTGAGAAAGAACGGGATGTGGCTGGAGAGGGAGGCACTGAGACTTGGGCGGCACTTCGGCTGGACCAGCGCTGGGATCAGGACTGGCGAGGTGGTTAATTCTTCTTTTATTTTCTTTCCTTTTTCTTTATTTTTTCTTTCCCTTTCACCCTACCCCTCTATCCAAACTCTTTATCCAAGCCGTGTGCTCATATACCGTGTCCGGGATCATACACACCCCAATTCCCGCGCCTTGCCTTTCATTTACTAATAGAACTCTGATTTGTTTTGTGAGGATTCTCTTAAGTTTTGTCGGTCCTTTCTCCTGTGGGCAGCCGAGGGGCTCGGACACGACGCTTTCCCAGGGACCTTTTCCAGGTGCTGGGAGCCGCCGTTGGCGCCGCCCCCCTTAACGCGGGGGAAACCGCGGCGACTCCCAAGAGACGCGCTGCCCGCTGGCCGTGCCCCTGTCACGGGGTATCCCGGGGTGTCCCGGCGGGTCCCGGCTCCCCCATGTGCCCATCCCACGGCCCGTTCCCGTGCCGTGCCCGCGGCGCCCGTCCCGCCAATCAGCGCCGCCCTTACTCTGCCCCGCCTCCCACGGGCCAATCAGCGCCGCCCTTGGTGGTGCGGACGGGCGGGTTCATTCAGGAAGCTGTTCGGGAGCGCGAGGGGCGGGGCGGGAGCGGAGGGGGCAGAGCGTGCGGAGACCCCGCCCCCCCCGGGCCAGAGCGCGGTCCCCGGTGCCAGGCGGGAGGTGCGNGGTGCCCCCGCCGGGCGGGGTCCGCCCTCCGCGCGGGTACCGGCACGAACAGGTGGCCGCGGGAGCCCGCCCGCCCCTGCCCGCGGGAGCGGTGATGGGGGTGGGTCTGCGGGCTGCCCGCGGCGCAGCGCTGTCCCGCGCCTGTCTGGGGAAAGGAAGGGTCTCTGGCAGCAGTACCTGGGCCCGAGGGACTGCCCGGGATCGACCTGCAGACTCCCGTCGGGAGGCGGCGTGCCCGGGAGCAGGAGCGGGAGCAGTAGCTGGCGCCGCTCCCCCGGACCCAGAGCCGGCCCTGCGCAGTTTCACGTGCCCGGGAGCCGCCTGCCCGTCCCTCCACCTTTCCCTTCCAGGCCTTTAAAACCTTTTGTTCGGCCGCCGTGTCTTTCTCCTCCCCTGGTCTTGACAAACCTTCCCCGAGCCCGCGCTCCCCTCCTGAAAGCAAAGGAGGTTCTTCGTGCCTTCAGTGGTTTGTTGCTCTCGTCGCATCACACCCTTCTTTGTCTGCCAGGCTCTTCGGTTTCCATCCCAGCTGGTGAAAAATACTTGTCTTCGCTGCTGTGTCCTTTCCTGGTGTCTCCCCTGTCCTACCTATTGTCTCCTGTGCGGTATCAGGATACAAAGGTGGGAGGGTCTGCGCTGCCAGTTTGCCGCCTGTGAAAAGATGCTTCCTAGGAGCGGTGTTTTCTCCTGTTTTCATGTGTATGAGGCCAAATTCCGTGTAAAAGCTCATACACCATGCTGTGGGTCTTCTCCTTGAAGATAACCGACTAATACTTGAAGACCTCACCCTTTCCCCCCCAAAAAAAGTCACACAGAAAAAAACACGTAGAAACTTGGCGGTGGTTAGGCAGCTGACATCCTGTGTCTGTTTGTTGCTCCGATCAGTATCAGCCCATCCTTACCTGCGAGTCCTTGCACCAGTTACATGCACATCTGTGTTTTCACACTTAGGTTGCCTTGGGATTTTCTAAAAAATGTTTGGTGATGTGGGGCTGGGATTTCTGTGTCCTGCTGTATTGTATGTAAACTTTGTGAAGTCTTGTGGTTTTTTAGAACCTTGTCTATGAATGAGCAACAATTGTGGCCCCAAAATGCACTTGTTGTCCCTTGAGTTAGGTTTCCTTTTAGCCTTTGTTGTTGTTCTTCTGTGGGAGGCTCTCCACAGAAATAAGTGATTCTTCATCTGCTCTATTAAATAAACCCTTCTGTTAAAATCAAGACATACAACCCTTCTGCAGGTAATAATTTTGAAATAGTTTGCAAAAACCCCTTTATCAATAGGTTAACATGGAAGTGCTGTGTTTTGGAACTTTTTTTGTGGGAAGGATCCTGCTGTTGACAGGTGCTGAGGTGAAATACTGGACTGTGTGGGACCATTAGTTTGACAGAGTAATGCATGTGAGGTTTTCAGCTTCTATTGTAATGCAAGTTTTAATCCAGAAGAAGTATAAGGTGGATTTTTTTAGAGGCTTCACAGATTTGTAAAGGTGAATTGATACACTGGAGACTGAAGTATTCTTTCAATTAAAAGGGGCAGGGAAAGGAAGGAGGGAAGAAAGGGAGTGCTGGTTTTGAAGAGTCTTTTGTAGAGTGAGTGATTTTTAGCAGCAGCTGCATTTCTGCTGCTTAAGTGTCATTTGCTTGACAAATCAGTTATTTCAAACTAAATTCTGTTAAAACTGTTTAAGAATGCAAAGAAGTCATGAGGAGTTATATTAACATGAAACCTCTGACCTTTGCTAGTTAACAGAGAATTCCTTCAGGCTGATATTCTCCTGCAGGAGACTGCAGTATGCTCAAAGAAATCTTGATTTAAGGACAGGATGCTGTGCTGAGATTGTAAGACCACCTGCTCTTTCTAAAAACCAGCCTGTGGTACTCGATGGAAGTAGAGGTGTTTCTCTTCAGTACTTAATGAAACATGCTTCTTGTTTGCTTGAACCATGTGCTTTGATTCACAATGGTGTGTTCGTTTAGAATACAGTGAATTGTCTTGTGTGTTTGTGGTCCCTGTAATGAGTCTGTCTGTCTTCAGTCGTGGCTTCATCGGGGAGTGCAAAGGCTGCTCTGTTGTTTGTTCTGTTCAGCAAGTAGGAAGGGGGAGAAGTGATTTGCTGGTTTCCTTCTGCAACAGTCAGATTAATAATTTTCTGAAACAAAAATTACGCTAAGTGAAGCATTACATTAATATAATTCTCAAAACTGCTTCCCAAATTCAATGTAAACCTATTGGTTTTGCTCTTTGATAACAGAGAAGGACTCTGTGTTACCTGAATGTCAGAATTGTGCTGGGGAGAGGCAGACTTGGGGCATACAAGAAGCTCGATATTTTCTTAGGCTTGCTTTAGTTTTTCAAGTTACTGAAAGCTCCTGTAAGTGCAGTGCTTGGGAACTTACAGTGAAGTGAGAAATTCTGCTCTGAGGCTCTTACTTGAGCTCAGAGGGTGAAATCCCAGTTCCGCTTGCTTGATTTAATTTACTTAGTACCTGATAAACAAAACTTTGATCCTACAGATGCTTAATGTGTTTGTGAAGCTCAAATATTTGTTTGTCTGTGGAGGCTCATTTGACACGTTTAACCTTCGGAATAAAGGTTTTCCATGCACTGTGAAGAGCAGGCCTTTTCTGGCATTCAAGAACCAGCCAGCAGGTACATTATCTATAAATTTGTGTTACTACTTGAGGTTGATTGCTTTGCCAACCTATGAGGTAGGAATATATTTCAAGGTTTTGACGTAACTGAGGATGTACAATGCACTTTCAGAAGTGACTTATGTGTTTGCTTTCAAAGTGTATTAGGTATCTAAAAAACTTATAAGCCATGTTGGCAAAAATTGCATTTGAAGCTAAATTGAACTGTATTAAGCAAAGCTGATACCTGTAATGCTCAATAGCAAACTTCAACTCAGGTACAGAAAAGCAATCATTCAAGTGTGAAGTTAGAAGTTGTAGATTGTTCTCGTTGCTCTTGGTTTGTTGTGCAGTCTTGGACAGACAGGTTTAATAACAGAGGAAGCAAATCTGCCAATTCTAAAGGTTGAACCATTCAAGGTAGAAATGAAAAATGTGCAAAGTGTATACCTTATAATTAAGGTATTTGCTCTAAAGTTTGTTTGCCTTCGTACTGTCTCCGTATATTGGTGCTTGTATACCAGGTTCTTTTGATGACAAGCTGCTTTAACTACTAAAATGCCAAGTAAGAGGAAGCCTATAAAAGTTTGTTTCTTCCTGAAACTGCTGTATGGAACTGCACTGAAAACTTAGTTTAGGTCAAGTCAGTGATGTTTTATCAGAATTTATTTTGTGGGGGTGAAGTAGGAAGAAGAAAAAGGAGTTCCTTGCTTGTGGGTATCCATAGTGGCACACCTTGGTCTCCTGTGTCAAAGCTCTCTGAACTCTACATGGCTAATTGTGAAGAGCTAAGTGTCTTCTGTTTTTTTTGCTGTTCATTCATAGTTTCTAGGTACATTAACTGTTTCCCAGAACAAATAAATTCTTGCATTAAAGGACTGCAAGGTAATCTCTGGTAGTTTTTCATACACCTAAGGAGTAATGGGCAGCCTAGTTTTTCTTAGTGTGCAGGTGAAATTTGGATTGCCTGACAGCCCAGGGATTCTCTGCTCTTCTGTTGTGAGCCTTACCTGCATCCATGCCTACAGGTCATCTTTTGGGCTCTCATACGCCTGCATCTCAGATTAGTTTTGTTGAAGTGTATGGAACTGATCAGAACTGGCTGATTTTTTTCCTTTAGTTTTGCAGCTGTATATATACTTGTGGCAAAATTTGTTGGATGCGGTATCATTATAGTTGTAAAGCTTTATTTTTTTCTAATAGTGCATCATATTTTTATTTATGCACTTCCTGTTTTCTCTGAATCTTAAATGTGTGATAGGAAGATATCTTTGGGCTAGTAATGATGGGCATTTGAAAGGATTTTGAATGGGATTTTTGAAAGGATTTTTAGACTGTGCTTGAGGCAGTGCATTTATTTCCAGAAGTCAGCTGTGAGGGTTAAGGATCTGAGCAGGAACAACTGCATGAAGATATGAGAGTGACCACTTATCTTTAAAGTCCTTGAACAGTGAGAGCACTGACTTCTTTACTGCACATTTATATCTTTCTCTCAGCTAAGATGGATCTTGTTCAATTGGCAGTTAAACAAATGTTTGCAGTGTCGTAGTGAACGCTCTGAATGCCACTATGGTTGCTATTTTCATTACTGCCAGCGTTAGACTTCATTCTTTTAGAATTCAAGCCAAGAATAAATGTCCCAACTAGTTCCTTGTTACTCTAAGAGGAGGAATGGTCTCCTGTAGTGATGAAAAGGATCTGCTGCTGTTCAGTGAGAGGTATATGGAGGTAATGAAGTTACGTGGTATTGCTCTACAAATTCTGTTCAGATGTATACTAATGAGAAGTGTGGGGTTTTTTGTTCTTTTTTCGTAAAAGTTGCTTTAAAGTTACTCTTCTTTTAAAAAAACCAAATATTTCTTTTGGGGATCTTGTAAAAGTTCAGAACCACTCTTTGTGCTCTGTTCTCCATCATTTGTTCTTCCTTAAATCTGCACCTAATCTTTTTAAACAGTATACAAGATAATTAAATTAAGAAGTTGTAATACTTAACAAGACATCTGAAGTCTTACTGTTAGTTTTCCTGCTCCCAGGCTAAGAACCTCCATGTACTGAGAAGATAAGTTTCTTTAATTGGTAGACAACTCTGAGTAACTTGAACTCCATTTATCTTGTTATACACAGTAATTACCAGCCCTGTGTTGAGGGAACCTGGTTCTACCACGTGTTCGTTTGAGGGGATCAGATTGCCCCATGATAACTCAGGAACTTCTGACTTGTGAACAAGCAGTTCTTCTCAGTCAGGAAAATAAACTTTTTGAAAGAAGAAGGAAGAAAAAGGTGGGGGAGAAACAAAGCAAGCCTTGATTCTGCAGTCAGATCCTTATGGCAGATCTGTTAACTCAGCTGCCTTCTGTCAGGGTATAAAGGTCTGTTCATGCACATAGCATTGGAGGTTGCCATTACTTGGAGGCAAATCTCAGGGGAAAAATGAGGCAAATGTGCACTTGTCAGTGAAGAAATGACTTCCTTAGCATCCACAGAAAAAAAGATGATTCCTGTAGGAAACTAGGAGCTGTTGAGACTCTGAACTAGCAATCTGCTGTCTGAGGTGAATTGTTACTTTCCCAAATTTCTGTGGTTGTTTCATTCACTGAAATGGGCTGTGGAATAAAGTTGTTGAAATTAAGGATGTTTGGTGCTATATACTTCATATTGTCTTATCCTTTATCAGCTGGTTTGTTTCTTAGGTGCTGTGCCTTTTATTTTTCTAGGTTGCATGGGCCTTCCTGAGGTCAAACTAATATCTGATAATTTGTTTTCTTGCTCCTGATGACTTTTTATTTTGTTCTTACCTCTATTCCTCTACTCCTATTTCTGGAAATTGAGTGGGAGATTCGTTGCCTTAGTTACAGTGACTAACTCTTTCATAGTTATTTATAATGTTTGTGTTTAAATAACCTGTATCATAATACCAATCACAGAACATTTCACATCAATAAAAAAATAAACAAAGCAGTTCACCACTAAGTGCTGGGAGCACACTTACAGTACTGATTCTCGGAGGTTTTCTTTTTCCTTCATTGTTGAGGGTGGAGGACAAGTTTTAATTTGGCATTTGAAAATTACCTGAAATAAGGTGTCTTGGTGCTATCCTTTGTGCAAGTGAGGGCAGAATCTTAATATTTAAGCTCTGAAATATCAGGCAATGTTATTCTTCTCCTTAGTGATGACAGAAGCACTCTCCTCAAGGGGTGGCAATATAGAGTTGAACTATGTTAATTCAGTTGTGATTTGGGTGTTGATGAATTATACAGCACTGACCCATTTCAGCACAAAAACAAGAGCTAATGCAAGAGTGGTGGGACTGAGTAGTTGGGAGAGGAGACTTGTAGGCAGCTGTGTGGGTGCATAGTGTTAAAGAGGAAGCACCAGCAGAGATATGCAAATGAAAGAGGGACAAAATAGTTGGTTTGTAGTATCCTTGTAGATAGAGGAGCTGCTTGTTAGCTGAAGCACCTGGTGACTTCTGTCCTAAAATAATGAAATGCTCCTGGCTGTGAATTGAATATAATTTTAGATTTTCATTGTTTATTTCTAGAGTTATGTGTGTATGTGAATTGAGTCAATAGTACTCTGTCAGTAGGTTTCTTACATGACTACAGTCTACCTATTTAGGGCAGCCTGAGCACAAATATTTTTCTCACTATATTGCTAAAACTGTATCTAAATTTGAGAAATATAAAGCAGAGGTCTATTACACTGGGGTTATATATACAACTTCACCTGTTTACATGGGTTAGTCTAATTCAGACTCTGTCCTAAGCTGTTGTGAAGTCATCCTAAATGTTTAGTGTCTCCATATTCTCAAACAGTGAACTTCATTTAATGGCCTCCCTAATTCCCGATGATGAGCATTTGCTTATGAGTTATTCTGGGTCATTTTGAAGTCATCCAATCACTCAAACTTGTGGTTTGCTCTCCCTGTGTGCTGAAAGCTGTGCTCGCTTCTGTCTGGTGCAGAGAGTTTTTTTTTACTTTTACAGAGTGAAGGTAGAATAGTGCCTTAATGAAAGAAGAGAAGGGTGCACAAGCAAGGACAGTCAGCATGACAAAATGAGAATGAAAATTGCAGTAGTTAAAGCATTGAAACTAAAATGAACCTTTTTAGAACTTAGAGAATTTCTAGCAGTCATGAAGAATTCATGTTTTGTTCAAGATTTTGCAGTTTTGCAGCAGATTTTATTTTGATAGTTCCATCTTTGCTGGTCCCTCTGACAGGGAGGAGGTTGAACCTTCCATCAGGAACCTGGTCATAGAGCAGCAGGCAGCGCAAGAGACCAAGGATTTAGCTAACTCATAGCTGGAGAACCTACTTGAGTCACAGTCACATGAACTGGAGGGAGAAAAAAAACACTTTCAGGATGTTCTGCAGTTATTTATATACTAACGTAATCTGTAACCAATGCGTAATCTAGTATTTAAATCCATTACTACAGACTGAGTTTTGTACTATGTTAGGGATAATTGGTTCTCTTCTTCCCCGTCCCATCTTCAGGTCAGCTGCTTCTTCTGTTGGTTTCTCATGAGAGTGTAATGAGAGGTAATTATGCAAAGTCCTTTGCATCCTGAGCACTTGATGTCTCTTTCCTGCCTCAGATCTCTATGTAGTGTCTGCTAACACTTCCTTTAGTCACCAGTGTCTACCCGTAAGACACCGTTGGTAGATTAAAATGAAGGACATTAAATCAGAAAATGAACAAAACCAAGATGCTAACATTGTTTTTCTGGTTATGTTATTGCTCGTTGTTTTGAATTAGTGAAATGTCCCAAGTCACAATACAAGGATGCTTCAGAATTTGCACATTGATGGAATTCCCTACTCCTTTCCTCTGTCCCTTTATAACTGCAGAGTTTTGCTCAGTTCTTGCTACATTTGCTAAAACATGAGGTTCTATAGAAAGAGATCTTATGTTTAACACTGTGTTGCTGTGCAGTCTCTGCCAAATTAGAACCTGATATTGGTACTGCCTGATAGATTTTATTTCCTTTGTTCCTGTCTGAGTTCCAGGAGCAGTATTTTGTTTTATACCTCTGCTGTATCTATTGCTTTTTTCATTTTTAATAGTGCTCTTTGATTCTGATGGATGATTTTCAGTATTAGGGAGAATTTGAAGAAGAATACTTTCTCTTCTTGTTTCTGTCACCTGCAAGGTTGTAAATGCCATTACTGACTTGCATCATTACTGATCCTGTG
>VYZS01089059.1:21950-32268 GCA_013400695.1 Neodrepanis coruscans | reverse complement strand
CACGTTAGTGGTGGTAGAAACAACTCTTCTACTTGCTGAAATGGTTTTTATCTGACTGGGTCTTCCCCAGGACCAATGATAATCTGATGTTTTCTTCCATTAGATGGCAGTGGTGTGATATGTGGTTTTTCTGGACCCCCNTTCAATTATCTTAGTTTGGTTTATAATTTAAGAGTCTCCAAGCTTTAAATTTTTTATTTGGAAGTTTACAACTTGTCCAGTTTAAACCAAATGAGGACTAAGACTTCAAAAGAGGAGTGTGACTTTCAAATATAATCAAGTTAAATATTTTGAGAAAATGGTAGAATGGACACTCAGTGCTCCCCCTACAAGAAATGAAGGGTAGGTTTAGGTTTGCTCTGCCTGAAATAACAACAGTAATTCACTACTTGCTCATCTGTGGTGGAGTAAGAGCTTGTGCTGGTTTTGCTGAGCAAGGAGTTTGGGAGGGAGGTACAGGTATGAGAAGTGAGGGTGGAAGCACTAAGGAATGCTTAGGCTGAGGGATTGGAGTCCCTGCAGCAAGTTATAGAATCACCCTTGGGATAGGACATGTGCGGAGGCAAGAACTATGAGGCTCAAATGTATAAGACAACAGACTTTCTTTGTTTCATTGCTTGTAGAATATACTGTTTTATCCTAAACAAAGGAGAAAGCCAGAATTTTTTATATATGATATTTATAAAGATCTTTCAGGCACATTCCCTTGTTGCTTGTGATATTCATTGTAGTCTTGTTTTTTATTAACGTATTAAAGGTAGAGCAGTAAACACTATTTATTTTTAAATTAATTGAAATGGACTTGTTGCTCTTTATGGCTTTTTTTTTAATTGAATATTTTTGCTAAGTTGTCTGCTTTCGGAGCAAAGGTTGCAGTCAGGAGATGAGGGTCAATGGAACTTCCATTTAAATGCATGTTATCTCTATGTTAATTGCCTGCATATTTAAGCAACCAAGCATGTCATTCTGCAGAAAGTAAAGGTTTTAGTTGTCAACCTTTAATCACAAAACAACAAGAAAAAGTCTGAGTGACCTGGCTTCCCTTGAGGTGTCTTGGTTGCTCTTGTCAGTCACTTCAGCTCACAGTAAATTGCAGGGTAAATTCCACATAATTGATGGAAGATGAATTTTCTTAGAAAAAGCCCCAAACTGACGAAAAAATCTCTGTCCAAAATTTTAATGTTTAAATTTTGTCACACGTTATTTTAGTATTTTTGTTTTTAAATAAAAACTGATTTTATTGCTAGCATAGGCAGATATTGGAGAAGAAACTCAAGCAATAGAGATTAAATATGCTTTGAGTTTTGGAGATAAATACATATTTATCAAGTTGAGTGAATTTGAGTTCTTATATCAGAAAGAATTGCATAGATGCTGCTTGCTGTGCTCTACTTTTTGGGGTTGTTTCTGCAGAAGGGGTAAAATAGTTGCATTTAAAGGAGAAGTATGTATGCCATACAACAAGTCCTTCTGTGGCTGTTGGGACTGACAAACTTCTGTTGTGTTTTCACTAGTGTCTATTAATGAGATTGAGGTTTTCGAACTTAAGTATTTGAGATTGCTACCTCTGTCAAATTTGCTTGAGTGGGGTCAGTCAGTTCAAGGTTATGGGAATAGAGGAACTTACAGGGAAATATATGTAGATATTTCTGCTGTATATTATTTGCCTTGCTTTTTTCTTCTTTTTTAATGATTCATGGAATTCAGTTTGACTTTTTGAGCAAATAGGAAGCTGACACTTCTATGGACAGTTCAAAGGGCATCATTTTATAATGTAAAACTGAAATTTTCTCCCATGTGCGTAACTTCATTTATCTGCATTTAATTTCTTTTTCTGGTTTATTACTCTTAATAAGGTCCTTCTGCAGTTCTTCACAGGTGCCTTTCCTTTTTTTTTCTCCTAAATAATCTTGTCACCTCACTGTTTAGCCTCTTCTTGTAATTTAAAAATTGGTTGTGCAGTATGGTTCCTGGCAAAGCTCCATGTGGAAGTCCATTGGTTGAGTTGGTTGAGTACATTGGCTGTTCCTCTCTTCTAAGAAAATCATGCCCTCTCCCCTCTGTTTTTATCTTTTAACCAATTGTTTATTTGAGAACTTTCCCTCCTAAGCCATGGCTGCTTAGTTGCCTAAGAAATCTTTTGTTAGAGCCTTCTCAAATGCCTTTTGGAGATCCAAGCAGACTAGATTAGCCAGATCACCCTTATCCACAGGCTTGTTGACCTTTTCAAAGAACTCCAATAGGTCTGCGAGGCAAACGTAGAAAAGCCAGGTTAACTCTTTCCAAATATTGTATTTCCATTGATTTTACTCTGTTTCTGTAATTTTTGGTAATTTGACACCAAGTTTATAGGTCTATAGGTATCCCAATCTTACCTGTGATGTTTGCAGAACTTTGCAACCATTTATGCCACCTCCTGGTGCTTAGGTACGAAGTCAATTTTGGAAAAGAAGCTGCACACCACATATTACTGTGTGTAGTCAGCTAGTGCATCCTGGAGCTCTTTTTAAATGGGGAGGGTGAACACCATCTGTTGTTGCAATTTGTTAATATTCACTTTTGTCAATTTGTCCCATAACCTTCTCTGTGGTCATTTCAAATTAAGAGTTGCATCTGTTCTTCTGGGCTTCCTAAGCAGCTGCTCCCTGAAACAGCACCTAAAAATGCGATCTTTGCATTATATCCCATTTTGCCCAGTCTGTGTAAGGATAATAAAAGTCCTCTATGGGCACCTCACTTGCTACCTTTACTGCTTTTCTGCATAGTTCTGTATTTCTGTTCTTACAGGTTATGTGTTACTTGCCGCCATACTTAGTCTGGTTGTTTCTACCCCACCAGTACAGCCTACTCTGTCTGTTTCATGCATGTTGTATCTTGGTGTTACAATGCAAGAAGGGTAGATCTAGTAATCACCCTAATTTTCTCCAATGTTACCAACTCCCCCATCCGTTTGCCTGGTGAGAGAGAGATTGTCATCACTCCAACGTGCTCCTTCTGGTTAGCTCTGAGTCCTAGAGGGACAATGCAAGATGGTGCAATGTCAGCAGCTCTCAAAGGGCAAGATCCAGCACTAGATCACATCTTGCTGCACCACCTGAGTCCTGCCTTGATCTGACAGCTGCTCTAATGTACTTGGACCTGACACTGCTGAACTACATCTGTGAACATCTTCCTCTTCTACCTTAGCAGGATTTGGCTCGATTTCTTGGAAGGGGTGTGTGTGTGGGTGTGTGTATGTGACCCGAAGGTGCAGCTTCTGAATTTCTTTGTCTCATCCAGTCCCTCACATTTTGTTGTCCTGCTCTCAGGAACCAGATTCTCCTGCTGAAGACCATAACTTGTCTGCACAACACACTGATGTGTGCAGTTCTCCCATGAGGAAGACACAGAAATGATAGTTGGCATGTTAAATTGGTTAATTCTCACCTTAACTTTTTCTCCCTTGAGTATTTGATAGGGTTATTTCTACCACTTCTTTCTGTTGAAGTAATGTATTTGACCTCCTCTCCTGTTGCTGCCCTAAGAACAAAAGCTAGAGTGTGCTCCTGCTTCCATGCAGTCAATGGTCTCAGCTTAGTTCTTGGATGTGTTTGGGCTTTTCTTACTCGAAAGAGTATTAAGGGGTGAGGAATGGAAGACATAGCATTTAAAAGAACATTCACAAAACCAGAACAAAATAGGAATGTCTATGAAGAAATCAGTGTCTGGTATTAGGCAAGGGAAAAAAATATGTGCACAGTGCTGGCAGCAAGTGAGAGTAAATAGGCCATAGTTTAATATGGGTGAGAGTTTCTGTCCACCAGAGCAGCCCAGTTTTGGTACAGAAGGTGGAGCAAACTCAGTTTTTATGACAGAAGTTGTGGCACAAGGCTACTTGAGAGTGGGGTCAGGGTTCAATGACCAAATTCTTGTCCAAACACATGCACTTAAGAAATGCACTCTATGAAATTAGTTGCCCCAATATTCTGTGTCTGGAGTCAGGCAAGTATGGGGAGATGCAGCTTGTTAGTGCATCATTTCATACAACTGGTTCAATAATCTAAATAGCCACAAGGGGCCTCCACAAGGGGCACTGCAGAGGGGCTGGGAGGCACACTCCCTTTAGGGCTGCTCTCTTGGTGGACATTGTGGCCTGTATGGGAACTGAGCTCTGGTGGATGCTGGCTCAGGGTTCTTGGGGCTGTGGCACTCTCCCACACTATCTACCGCCCTTTTAAACAAATCTCTACCTGGAGGAGGGCTCCTGGGGCAGCTCTCTCAAGAGCAAAGCCCAGCTCTTGAGCTAAAGTGGGGGACAACAGTCCTGTTCACCCTTAGCCAGGCTGACTGGCTGCATGGGATGCATCTGAATGGAGGCGGGAAGCTGCGATGATTTGCTGAAATGCTTAGGAGCAGGAGCTGGAGGAGTGAAGTGTGGCTGCATTACGGTTCATCTCCTTGCAAATTACCTGTGTGTTTGCCAGTGTGAAGCCTAGGAAATGTCTGCAGGTTTGCACATCAAGGTAAAAAAAAAAAAAAGTATTACAAAATGGCTTTTGTCAAATTAACTTTCAAATTCTCAGCAAGACAAGCTTGCTGTGTTTTGGGAATGAAGAAAAGATAGAGGAATGGCTATGAAACATTCTTCTATTATTTTAACTGGAAGTTAAGACTATCAGAGTCATTTCATATTAATAAGGCTCATAAGAAAATAGGATTTTCAGATTACAGTTTTAAAGCCCCATGTTCCCACTGTGTTTTCAGGAAGAGTGGAAGCACATGTTGCCCATAGAACTAAGTGAAACCAGAAATTTCATTTCTTTTTAGACAGTTGTTAGTGACACTCTGCTCCTGGGCTTGGTATTCCTGAGAAGGAGAAAAAAAGTGGAATGTAAGAAGGGAGAAACTCTACCATCAGTGTTTGGTTTGAATTCACATGCAACTTTAAAAAAGAATGGGAAAAAGGGAAAAGGTACCATTATAATTACAGCATAGGTGCACTTAAACCTGTAAAACATTAGCTGTTCTGTAAATCTCCTGTATGCCTTTCCTTCTCTATGCTTCATCAGTATCTCTGCGCTGTTATTTTATACTGGTAAATAACATTTTAAATTGAGGAAAATTTGCAATACAGAAATGTTTGGACTGGCATATAGAAAATTGTTCTTCTTTATTTATTTTACTTATTTATTTATTTTATAAATTGAATATCCCCCCACATTCCTTCAGAAAACAGAAATAAGATCTAATATTATAGCTTATCTTCTCTCTAGTAGACGTGCACAGATTGAAAGTTTAGTCTGTGCTATTCAAGACATTATAAGAAAATATCTTAGTTAGGGAAAGAAGGCCTTCAATTTTAAGACCTAGGTCACCCTTTGAAGACCAGTGTTATCAAGGAGCATGTGACGTGTATGGACATACATGTAAATATTAGTGTATGTGTACTTTACTGCTTTATCAGAAGATGATGTCTCAGTCTGTCTCATATAACACCTTGAATCACTATAATGCAGTAAGAAACAATTGTGAGCATTTAAATGTAAGTTATACAAGACTCAATTCATAAATAATAACTAAAAATACAACTTTGGTCTGGTGATAAACTTTCCTAGAAAAAGTAATTTAATTATCAGTCACAAGATTGACACTGACATTTGAAGTTGACAGTAGGGTTCAACTCATTAACATTTCCGTTTTGCATGTGTCATTTACTCTGCTTTCTGAATTTCCTGAACATGAGAAGAGCCACCTTAGGATGTGTGTACTTATTATTAGATGCCTGCTGGAACACAGTACTGAAGAAGGCTTTGAGTTTCACTAAAATCAATCTTGATAAAACATGTGTCAGCTCTGAGGCATCCTGGTGCTTCAAAGTTCATTTTAGGACAAAGGATCTGTAAGCTTGCTGTTATAGAACCCACAAATGCTGCAATTTATACTGAGCCCTGCACCTCGGTATTTTGTTTTATAGTACTATTAGAAATATTACAGGCCTGAGGATATATTTGAAAAAGATCCTCTCTCTTTTGTAGTGATGTGGAGATACTGTTCCAGGTATGATGCTTTTGGAATGAATATGGTCATTACAGCTTGATTGCATGTCAAAAATGTTATCTCCATTATTTCAGTGAAACCCTGACTACATGTTTAAGATAGTAGCCCAAGGAGTATTTATTGAAATCACTTGGAGAAGACATTACACTCCTGGTATTTATGTTGGTTGGCCTGCATGCTTGTTTTAAACATATCCAGTTGGGATGTTTTGGATCACTTTTCAGATTTGGGGCTGAAGCTTCAAACGTGTGTCAACTGCTCTCAAAAGTAAGACACAGAGGCTTATGATATCTCAAAATCTATGGTACTTTTGGAAAATGCATTGCTGCACATTGCTTACTTGTTCTGCTTGCACTGCTACGTCTAAAGCTGCATGTGGATCAGTCCCTGTGATTTGAGTACATATAGCGGATTATTTTGACGCACAGTTCTGTAAACCCTTACCTCTGTGTGTATGAGTGTAAATACCTCCTTTAATTATTAAATGGGAAGTGCAAGATAAGTAAGAACTTCTGGAAAGCTTAGAGTTAATGCAGAAGTGGAGAGTACATTTTGCTTTGCAAACTTCAGGAGTAAAGGAGATATATTACACCAAGTGGCTGAGCTTATAGGGCACAGTTCCAAACCGTCAGAAAAGGTTTCCCACAAAGACTTTTTTTTTTTAAAGTCATGGTGCAGGAATTAAGTTGGAGATATCACTGACCGAAAGGACATTTTTTCTGAATGAGCTGAGAACCAAAGGAAATGACTCTGGGGTTTGAAATCCTTTTATTTCCTCTGTGGAAGATATCTGTGCAGCTGAAACGAACCATTCTGGCTGGCTCCAAGCCAAACTTTATGGGAACTGAGATTAGGAAGTTCTGTGGTCAAAATAGCCATTGAACAAATTGCTTCCAGTTTAAAGCCTCAAATTTCCTGATAAAGCTACAGCATTTAACCCTTCTTTTTCACTTGAGTGAACAGCCTGCCTGTTGTTAGGCACAAACTATCCAGTTGTGGTTCCTGTAGTGCTTTCAGAATTGCTTGCAAAGCTTTCACTGTTTTTTACTTTTGTGTGAGATAGGCAAAGTCAACACCAGGGAAAAAAAAAAGTTAGAACACATTTGGATGATTATTTCCACCTCAAATAGCAGAAAAAGTGCTGTAAACAAGAAATCAGATTGCCAACTGCAGTGTGGCATTTTCATCTTGCAGCCCTTTTTGAAGGAATGCTTTATTTTGTTTTATGGTGGTGTTAGCTGGCCTTCATGAACTAAATGAAGAGGGAGCAGCAATAGCAGCCGTGCCTCTGAACTGCCCTTTTGACTCTGGAAGTGCTCAAAAGCACTGTACTCTGACTAAATCACCAAGCCTGGCCTCTGAACAATGTGGCATGGACTCAGTAATCTCCAAAGTGACAAAATACTTGATTTGGAGCAACGAAAGTCTACATTTTGCTTATGAATTTCTTTCCCTGTTGCCTTCAAACTGTTATGCCTGTGGCAGGAAAAGGCATGCTAAGAGAAGACCTGAGAGAGTGGCAAAGAGACTCAGTGCTGGAGTTGGGAACAAAGACCAGTGTGTCTTTAGCCCGCTGTGCTTGGGACTCCATTGGGCCAGGTACTTCTGCCCGTGTGTCTGTCCCCTCATGCACATGGCTGTTTCTTTTCTGTGTGGGCAGTGCTTCAAAGCAGAGCTTATGTGACGTGTGTAAAGGCTGTGTTTTGGGCAGTTCTTGATGTTGGTAATAGTACTGTAGTCATAGAGCTGAGACAGGATGTAGCCACATCCGCTCTTTCTATCCCTACCAGCCCAGTTTTGTTCCCCAAAGGGTGTATGCCTTTGTACATACTTTGTGTATCATGTATTAATGCCTTTGCGCAACCTAAATTTTAAAGTCCTAAATCTTAGACAGGTGTTTCCATCATTTCACCTGAGAGACTAATTCCCCAAATAATAAACCTCATTATTAGTAAGGTTTTTTTCTGTATACTCAGCCTAAATTTTGCTTTTCCTAATTTAATCCCACTACTCTTCATTATCCTTCCTCTTCTACCTCTGGGCACCACACTAATAAATTCATCTCCCTCTTTGGTTTTTGCTTTTTACCCTTCAATATTATAGTTCAATGTTAAAATGCACTTCTCTTTTCTTGTATTTACTCAGTCCAACAGATATATTTTAACTCCAGCAATCTTTCCTTGTAAAACTGTTTCTGCTGACCTTTATTCAATGTTACTGTTCATCAGTGAACAAACCCTCTGGTTTATTTACAAATGGGTGCTATGAAAGTGATCAGAACAAGATACATTACCCCAGGTAAGTGTGTGAGTGATATTATAAACTAGGGTTTTATATATCAGTGCCCTTAAACCATTTTTGTTTTCTTTTTCTTGGGCTTTTTGAATTTTTTTTGGTGTCTGTTGTTGTAGGTTTTTTTTTGTTGTTGCTGTTTTGTTTAGAGACAGATTGATTATAGATTTTATTATCAGATTTGAAATTAAATCAGCATCTGACACTTTTTAGATGTACTTAGAAAGTCCTATTTAATAAACATTTAGAGCATAGTCAATTTTACCAATTTGATGATGTTTGCAGTGTATTATAGATGTGGGTGACCTGGCCTGAACTTACAAAAATCTTGGTTTGCCTGTCTCTCCTTTTCAATCAGCACTACTTCTGGAATAATTTCTAAACATTTTGAGGGCCTATTCTAATCTTTGCAAGTAAAATGAATAATCAGACTCTGTTCCTTAATGACATTCTATCATGTATTTGTAGACAGCTATTACATCTGCCCTCCCTCATTTTTTTTTCTCCTGTTATTATCCTCTGTGTCCTAGATATTGTAGACCAGTTGCTGATAAATTTAGGCAAGTCACTAATGAAACAAATGCTTAGTCTGTCATTAGTCATCTGAACCTCGACCAAGACATCATTTCTTCTCTTCCTTTTATGGGTTCTAACAGACAAGCTTGGACCCTACAAAGTGGGACTTCACACCATAGAAATAGGTCTTCGGATGCTCCAAACGAGACATTAAACATGAAGAACATGAGGCTCTGAGGCCTAATTGAGGAGTTTTTACCCTGAAATGAAAATTTAGGCTGTATGAGAGAGCCTTTGAAGCTCAAGGGGGACCTGTCAAAAACTACGTGAAAGGAGCTTATAGTGAGGTAGGGGTCAGTCTCTTCTCGAGTAACTAGCAGCAGGATGAGAGGAAATGGCCTCAGGTTGTACCAGGGGAGTTTTACATTGGCCATTCAGAAAAAAAAAAAAAATCCTTCAGACTCTGGAACAGGCTGCCCAGTGCAGTGGTGAAATCACTGTCCCTGGAGGTGTTAAAAATGTGTAGATGTGGCACATGGGGACATGGTCTCACAGTGAACATGGTGGTGCTGGGTTAATCATTGAACATGATAATATTAGGGGACTTTCCCAACCTTAATGGTTCTATGATTCTATGAAAAAGGGGACTTAGGTTAATTTTTATAGTTAAAAGTTGCGAAGGGAGCACAATACCATTACATATTATCAGTCATCTTAAAAATAAACAAAAAATCCTAACCAAACCCAAAATTAAAAAAACCCAAGCCCCTGTCCCAGCTGATAAGCAATAAAGGCAGGAAAGAGCATGTCCTTTTTAGCTAGTGAATATGGTGTATAGCACTATAAAATGTAGGAACAATGTGAATTTTTCCTGGAAAAACTAAGTTCTTTATTAGAGACGATGTGTCTTAGGATATGTTGGCCAACTCTTCTGCAAAAAGTCCTGTAAATTATAATTTTAAATGTTCCACTGGATTTAATATTTTGATAGAATGACTAACAGAAAAATAATCCATGGTTTTCTGCCATTTGACAAAGAGGAATTTCTCTCTGCACCATGTTACCATGTGTGGTGGTTTTACCACAAATTCAGTGATTTTGGAGCAGAGACTCTGAGAGAAGTCACAAACACACCCCAAAAATGAAGAGAACACACAAAAAAATCACAGTTTATTTTGCGCAAACACCAAAACCCGACAAATAAAGTGCAAAACAGACAAACAAATTAAGTTTTTCCAGGGCCCGCGTTTGAGGTGAGGACGCTCTGGAGATAGTGCTTGTCTCTCTCTCCCTCTGGGCCCGGCTGAGAGACTCCGGGGTAGTTAGAAGGGAGCACGTGGTCTCAAGATCCCCTTGGCCGTGGACCTCTGCCCGGTTTCGACTGAGGAAAACAACTCAAGAAGATTACAAAACCGCGCCCCCCCCTTCCCTCCCTTTTAGCCCGAGGAGAGATTTAGTGCTGAAAGGGGGAAAA